>JAHZMZ010001457.1:11619-22423 GCA_027743805.1 Lepidocyrtoides sp. E14 | reverse complement strand
ACACTATCTATATAACTACTCTGATTGTTTGCCAGCACGAATGTCCGAAACGGAACTTGTGTAACGTATATTAAAGTTGAAGTAATAGTCAATTTAAACGCACGTGTAAACCTTGAAAAACATTTCACTTATTACTAGCCACGCGCACTCATAACGACAGGAAATGACATTTAAAAATACTACTGAAACATCCTGTCTGCTGCTGGCAAAGTGGAAAGTAAGGATTCATGGCAACATGGTGTGAACTTTAAAATAATTATCGCTATGAATTTTGAGTGCTCACTGTTTTATTACTGAAATGAAAATGTGAAATTAATATTCATAGAGTATATGGTTATAAACAACCACGCAAACCTCAACATATTTCCAATTTAAAAATTGGTGAAAGTCCCTTAACTTGAGGCAGGGTATCAGAAAAGTTTCTAATAGTATTTACAAGCATGCTTGCATGAAATATTTATCGTTTTAAGTTGACAGACAATTTAAGAAGCTTTAAAATGAAAAAAAATAGTTTGTTTTAAGGCTTAAAATTGCAAATGTACATTTTTTATGTGTTAATGGTAAAGCCGAACCTGATAGTGATAAAGATGAAAAGTCAAAATAAGTTAGTTTCGGACGGATGACTTGTTATGATTTCTGAAATTCACGATATAAATTGCATTATATAAGTTTATAAAACGTATGATGTAATATGTTATCACTTTAGTAACCTTCTTGTATTTATGTAGTACTTATTCCAGGTATTAGGAGGGAATTCTTCCCAGTTTCCAGTTCAGTTGAGCGGGTAAAATACCATGACATTTGGCATGCACAAAAGTGAAAATAGGAAAGTATGCATTTATGTAAGTCACATTTGGCGATAGTACAGTGGAATGACAAAAGCATAAGAAAATCCTTGGAAAAAACGCAAAGCTGTATAGACTATAAATTGTCAGAAGTCAGGATTCTGAAGGAAGAAATGTGCTCAAGTTTGTGTGAAATATCTTGCTTCGGGCTATTTAATATACATACATACTTGATATACAATGTGCCACACAGAATGTGGCAGAGACAAGGAAGATGAAGTCATCACAATTCGACCCATGATATTGATAAAAAACAAATAAAATACACTCAACATTAACATGATGTATGTGCTTACATAGAAACATAGAATACAACGTTAATTTCTGCTTGTAATTTAAATGTTTTAGCAAGTGTATAGGAGCTCAAGGGAAAAGGAAAATAATAAATTAGACATATCTACCTACTTGTGAAGAGAGTGCCGTGGGATGTATGTATGTATAGCTTTCAATATAATATACACATTCGGATAATTGAAATTTTTAGTCCCGTTTAATGCTATTAAAACGTCTCCATTTCACAATTTTGTCCCTTGCTTCCTTACTGAATCAAGTTTTCCAGCCTTGTCTCATGTTTTCTGCTGATTTCGAACATCATATCAAGTTACCCCACTTCGTTACATTTTAAGGGTAGGTAAATATATTTAGATTTCATATTTTATTTACCCGTCTGTCACTCAAAGAGTAGTTTGTAAGTGACAGATCTCATAGGGAATAGTTGAGAGTGTAGATTTTCAGGCCAGAAAGTAGGAAAGGCCAATAAATTTTAAAAACTATACACGTTTAGGGATAAATATATATACAATGGATAATACAGATATTTGTGGGTTTCATGGATGATGATCGACTTTAAACACAAGCTTTCAAAATTGTATCACTTTCTCCCTCAGGAGAAGGCATCTAATAATAAGCAATAAAACCGACATAACATGAAGAGCAAAACTTTTATACGTGTGTCATAGAAAGAACATTTCGAAAATTGGTGATGCAGACTAGTTTTTGTCCAGCCTTAAAAACAGTAAACGAATCTAGCTTGAGAATGATTTGGATACGGTTGAACTTAAGTATCTTTCCATTTTTCCTGTTAAGTTCGTTTTCAGGATTTAGGTATTAGATGTGCAATCCTTCTTTGATTTCGCGGTGAAAATAAAAAGGTTCAATTTACACAAGACTTGCAGAGTAGTCAATTGTAATGTCATGGTCAGGGTTATTCTGCAGTTGGGACAGTCCTTAAAATGGATAAGAAAGGGCTATTTAGAAAATCATTTCATTAACATTTTTGGATCACATGTCTGGCACTGGATACACCTAGTGCATAGATCTAATATTTTACTACAATTTTTTGTCAGACAATTGACACAGTAAATACTTAATCTTGGAGCGGTGCATATCATAACATAATATATGTTAATGTACATAAAATTTCAGGCGTATGGTTCAGTTTGGCTGTTGACAATGACGCATCGTATTTGTAAATATTTTCAAAGAAAGCACAACTTGATAGTCCGCTACTGGATCGCTTTTTCAGCCTTCATATTGACTTACTAGCTCTGAAATTTTTGTAGATTTGAGTAATATAGAGGCGCAAAGAAGGGTATTTCCCATGTAAACGTCTGTGATCAAAATTGCATTTTTGGAAGTGTACCGAAAAAATTTCCCCAATTAAAACACGTAAAATTTCGTAACCAAGCGCGATATTGGTACATTCCCTTGTTAAATCGCAATCACAAGAAAATCCCGACTTTTCCTCTCTAGTTAAATAATAGGTTTCTCTAAGGTTTGTAGTTCCTTGACAGCAGTAAAAAGACTGCATAACATTACATTCATTTGCAGGTATATAAGCATAAAAGATAATTTTTTAAATGGATGGATCATCACCGTAATTCATTATTCATTGCCATGGTTTGTATAAAGTTCGTGTAGGAAGTGCTACTATTTAGTAGGCTATAGTGATATACTTCTTCTAAATTTAAGTGAACAGTGAATATCCTCTTTAAACTCCGAGTATATGGAGATCCTACTGAGGGTATTATTATGCGAATGAAGACTGGAGAATTGATTGGAGATCTAGACACCAGTGGCTTACTGCTTGGACTTTTTTCCTCCGACTGCCGTTAAATACCTGCAACCGATTATTGCAAAGGAATCAAATAATAAAAAGCAGAACACTGAGGGCTTGTTATTCATTATTATATTCATCTACTTAGTAATCATAATAGGTAATCCATTCCCAAAACTTTGCATCATTATAATATTTCAGCAATGCGGTAATGATCATAATAGGTAGGTATATTGCTTTTGCAATGTAGAATTTGTGGGGCAAGCTAAGACCGTCTAGCCTTCCTTTCCCATATATTCTAAATCCCGATCTCATTAATTAGTGCCGGTTTAAAAAAGATTAAAAATCAACCTTTTGGTATGATAATTGTTATTTGTGTCAACTTAATCCGGTTGTAACTTGTAACTTACTACAAATGTTTGCTGTATGTGTTGATGAATTTATAGTTAACCACTGATGCTAATTGCTAGCATCTTGCAACAGTTGAGTTACATATTATGTGTAGATATTCTGTGATTGTGATTGTAAATATTCGGTTTTTCGACATGAAGTGTGCAAGTATGAAGTAAATGCTTCATGCAACCCTTGTATTAATTGTTGATGTAATGACAGAAATAACTTAGTATCATACATACATATTGCAGTTGTTGTTGTTATACAAGGTAAACAATGAAAAACAATGACCGCGTTTTTTATTATTACTGAATCCATTTTCCTTTGTACTGTCCTTTTCCCTACTGCGCACTATAAAACACAAAAAAATACTCATTGAAACCGATTGTTTCAATTTTAGTAAGCATATGTACAGCCTATTTAAAAATCTCATAATGATGAACTTTTCTCCGGTCGTACAGAATAGATTAGTGATCGGATAAAAACCTCTTAACAGCAAGATTTTGGAAAAATTAACCGATGTGATGTAAGACAAACACAAACTACCTCTGTTATTTGGTCCATGAAAAAAATCAAATTAACGAAATACTAAAGTGTTCACGTATAAAAAGCTAATTTGTAAGAGTAATGACTAACAATTGACAAAACATAACAGGAATAAAATATAAAAGAGCTAAACAATGACTGAAAAACAAAAGTGTGATGGAACGGCAAAGCAAAGATAGAGATATTATAGAGTGGAAAATAACTTCAAATAATTTAATTGAAAATTATCTAATTGAGTCTGAAGATTGGAGAACACAATTTTATGTGTTATTAAGTTATTGCAGAACTTTCAACAACCAAAAGATTAGATACTATGATGAAGCTTTGTTTCATCGCTTGTACAGCCTAAATATATTTAATCTGTCTCCAGTCTTTCATCCTCTTCTTCAATCTCTTATTTATATTATGCTACATGACCAGTTTGAAAGAGAAACTAAGTTGCAATAATTTATGAGCCAGGCACAACTTGGTCATCATCGCCAGACATTCGCATCCTTTTCGCTCTGCATTCCCTTTCAAATGTATCAACATCTCTACTGGTGGGTATAGGGCGAGTTACCGCTGTTGCCTGTGGGGAAACAGAAGATAGTTCTGTTCGGAACCAAGGGTGGTTTGAAATTTCTTTACAGCTTGGCCGATCAACAGGGTTTTTAGCGAGAAGACAACGAACTAGAGATTTTGCGAATGGAGAGATTCCATCAATGGGAGAATAGCAACCACTGCGAATTTTTCGGAGGAGGCGGGAGCAATCGCTTTCGTTGAATGGGTATCTGCAAACATGGAAACAAAACTGTTTAACTTGGGAAAATGAAAAATTTCTTGGAGAATTATACACACATGAAACTTGTTAAACCATACTTACCGGCCAGCCAACATAGCATACAACGATATTCCGAGCGCCCACACATCCGACGACTTTCCAGGGTACTTAACCGATCCGTTTTTTACCACGCACTCTGTTTTCTCTGGACTGACATAATTTGGACAACCATGCCGATCGTCAAGGCTGTCATCATCAGAGTCCGCTTTGGCCAAAATGGCCACATCCTCCAGTGATTCCAACTTGATGGTTGTTCTAATTAAAAATATTATTGTTGGTTAATAAATTCAATTTCAATAATAAACTTGCATAATAAGCATTTCACACTTAAGGTAATTTGTCAAAAATCAATGTCAAATTTGAAGACCCTCCCTTACCTTTCCTTATCGGTGAACACAAATCTGCCCAACTTCAAATCTCTCAGGATTACTCCTTTTGAGTGGCAAAAGCTGACGATTGAGACCATTTGTTTAAAGAGACTCTTCGCTTCCACCTCCTTCAAGGAAGACTTTGAGTAGATATAGGAATGTAAATTGCCGTACGTGGCAGGAGAAATGAGATAAAAATACTTTGGATGCACAATGAGCTCCGAGATAGGATTAACGTAATCGGAGCACTCTTCTCCGAGTCTTTGCTGGGCGGCGAGAATACTAATACCACGATCGTCTCTCAGGGTAATCTGACCATTTTCCAAAGAAAAAATTCATGTTTATTTGCTTTCCCCAGCAATTTCCTTTTTATCAACTATAAGGAAGCTGTCATCGAGCAAACAGTTGCACTCGGCTTACCTTGCATTGCATAACTTCTTTGGTATCGAGCTTCATACACTTCAAGGGGACCTTGGTTGGCCCCACATGAGGTATTTGGGGTTGAGGGGAAGGAGTATTGCGATTTGAGTCACTATTGTTATTGGCATCGGTAGTTAGCTTCTCAGCAGCAGCTACTCCCACCGCAACAATGTCCGCGGTGTCCTCAAATTGGACCAAATACTTCTTTGCCAACACAGCTCTAGTGACAACTCCTTCATTAACACCATTTCCGTTGGGAGTGCTGCTGACTCCCTCAGATTGGTTGACGTCACCGCCTTGGTTCGCAGGAGTTTGACGTTGAGATTGTTGCTGTTGCTGGGCTTGCCCATGAACATTTCCTTGACGAAGACGATACTCCCTACTATTAGTAATACTACTGCCACTGAAATTGACTCCATTAGTATTGGCAGTAAAGTATTTATTGTTCCGACTTATATTATTATTAACTAGTTGTTGCAGAATTGAATTCGAATGATGATGATGGTTATGTAGAATTACGGATGATGCCATTGATAACTTGGGTGAAACAACGGATTATTAAAATCTACGTTGAGCGTACAAATTAAAAATTGTCAGAGATAGAAAAGAGTAAATTGCTCAAAGCAAATTGGCAGTTGAGAATGTATCTTCTTAAAGAAGTTAATAATAGTAATTAATTGTGATTTGGTGGTTGGTTTGACTAGTTCTGATCGCTGGAATGTCTTCAACAGGCACAGGGGCACCATGAAATTTACTTTGATGTGAATATGATACTTGTCTTGTATTTGTATGCACATAACATTTTCATTTAGAATACATACCGTAATAAGCCATTTTGTACAAGTAAATTAAATATGATAAACAGGTTTAATAATGAGTAAACACTTTTTTTGGCTGGTTAAATGTAATATATTGAATCAAAACAAAGTTTAGCTGATGAAATTAGCAACACAGAGGGAAACTCAAATTCAAATGAAAAGATGTTTTGCAAGTTTGCTTGCTTTTCTAGCTGATTGCAACTCTCGTTTCTCGATACTTCTTGCAAACTTTTACTAGTCTGGAACGCGATACGTAGCCTACTAACTCAAACAGATTTATGCAAAATCACTTTAAAACATTTGACCTCACACAGCAGAGAATTTATCGGCAAACTATTGCTCTAGAGAAATACGCACTTATTAAATGCTGAAGAGAACTAATTAAACAGAGATGTATACGACAGAGGGAGAGAGAGCACTAACTGATTTGACTATCTGAGTCACGCAAACAGTTAACAACGCAACTTCTATTAGAGAGATAGATAAGCGCACAGCAAAACGTTGCTCGCCTTCGCTTCGTTGTTGTTGCAGTTTGCTATAAAAAAAAGGATTGGTTTACGTTTGAATGGTGTATTCACCACAACATCTAGTTTGCATTTAACCTATCAAGTTTGATTGGGGTTTGGGGGTCTTTAAAAAGTTTGCCGTCTCTTCTGACTGAGAGAGAGTGAGCAGTGAATTGGGTAACTATATAGAGAACCTACAGAAAACAACGCTTTTTGCGAGAATGTTATACGTAGAGATCTACGTCGTTCTATGTACCACACGTATTCCTTCAGTGGAGAGATGAAAAATGTTTTGTTTGTTCATCTGTGTGAATATGCAACCAACAACCCTTTTCAACACAACAAGTATGTGTAATAAACAGTCGACCTGACTTTGTGTAATTTTGTGCTTGCATGAAAAACGAACGAACGTAAAGAAGCATTTTTTTTTCGTTTGCAAAAAACAGCAGTCCATTAGAAAAACATGGCATATAAAAGATGACGAAATCTCCCAAAATTTCTGTGTATTACTAGTAGCCTCTACAAAGAAGGGCGGAAAGAGTGGTGCCGTGGTGTTGGGAGGACAAAACTATTGTAGCCTACAGGTTTTTGTTGTGGAAGAATTCAATAGCCAAGACAACACCATAGTTTGAGTGGGTACGCATCTTTATATTATGGCTGAGCTGAGTAGGAAAAATACCAGAAAATAACGTGGACGGCACCCTCAAGCTGAGATGCAAACGTGACGTCGACGTATACGTAAATTTTGAACAATTTTACGATGGCTATGGCTACTGCAATAATATGAGGAGGAATGGGCAGTCTTTCTTTTTGCTTATGGTCTCTTCTCGGCTGATCATTTTATATTTTTATTCTACGTGTAATAAGCGCCATCGTATTGCATATGAGATGAGGTGCCTGTCTGTGTAATTTTATGGCTTAGAAATTATATGACTTTACGAGTCTTTAGCTCTTGAGAGAGGGCATATTATCGAACGACCATGCATAGGATGATTATCCACTATCCACACATATCATCATGATAGACATACGCTTACGCTTAGCGTCTGTCTTGCATGTAGCTTGAAGGCCTTGTGCTTTTTTCTTTCTAAATTATGACGTTTTTCAGAGGTGCTTGAAATTACACAAATAAAAATATTTTGATGTTACGTTACTAAACAAAATCATCAATAATATCATGATTTTGAATCAACATTTAATTTTCGCCAAATCAAATTTTTTGTTTGATAATATACGACCTTTTGACTTGAAGAAATTATTTTTCTTTGAATAAAATCATGTAGATTTTATCTTATATGTTAGAACCTCAATGGAGAAAAATTATTGAAATTGTAACGAATTTCTGCGGTTTGAAAATTTCCACTATTTGAAATTTTTGAGTTTTAAAAACAACTATGCAACAAGCATTACTAACTATGTGAAAATATAAGTGACAATTTTTAACATGATACGTGGTGGCGGTGGCATGTCGCTATTTCCGACTGGAGACTGTCAAGTTAGCTGGCATTTAGAATAACTATATATGTAGATCTTGTCAGGTTTTGATATTTACAATAAAAAATGATTAAGGATTTTAAATGAAACGTACAGAATACAGGAATGCGTATCAATTTCGAAGTTCGAACACAATTCGATTTTGAGTACCTCTGGTTGTAAGCAAGCCAAAGCCAACAAGCATTAAAGTATATTATGTCCAACAAGCAAGAGCAGAAAAATGCTGCTTGTATCTATGTATTTCGTTTTATATTTTCCTTTTAGTAAAGAGAGAATTCAGCGAGTTTACTAGAATGAGAGAGAGCAACGGAGAAGCGAAGCGTTTGTTTGAGAGAGATTACTTTGATTGCAGGGAGATGTGGTGGTGTTGCCGCTTCTGCAGCAGAAGCTGACACGTAAGTCTTTGTTAGTCACACGTAGACTTTTGTAACATCGGAGGAGATTGCCTCAGAAAAATCTTTATTCTGGGGTATCCATTGAATACTATTCACTCACACACATAACAAAACAGAGTATGCTAGCATACAACTGAAGCACGTAATCAAAATCAATGCAAAACGAAAGGACAAAGATCTTTTACGGTGGATTGGCTAAATAATTTTACAAGTGGAAAGCAGAAAATATTTCTAATTTATCAAAGGTTTATCTTTGTTGCAAGAAAAATTGAAAAGAAGGAAGCGGAAATGATGTAGAAAAGTATCAAGATGTCTCAATGGGTGTGTAAAGTTTAGACATGAAAAACGTTTTGAGAATGATGGATAATTAAAGAAATTTTCCAAAAATGTTTTGAAGAAAATAATTCACTAATTGATGGCCATCTACATTGCTGTGTGCATTTATTACTCAACTTGTGTATTGTATGAGATTTGGTATATTCCACAACTAAACATAAGCCACATTATGTGTATGCGTGTTATTTGTCACGCATTCTGTTCTGAATTAAATACATGATTGATAATAAATGAGAATGAATGGCTCATCATCCCAACATTAAAGGAGTTTTAATAATATCGACATAGCCATAAACACAAAATGCAACGTGACAACGGACAAGTTTGCAGACCAATTATTGACCAGTAACAACCAACCTAAATTGACTGTTTATTTATCATAGTATTGCTGTGTGCATTTATTACTCAACTTGTGTATTGTATGAGATTTGGTATATTCCACAACTAAACATAAGCCACATTATGTGTATGCGTGTTATTTGTCACGCATTCTATTCTGAATTAAATACATGATTGATAATAAATGAGAATGAATGAATGGCTCATCATCCCAACATAAAGGAGTTTTAATAATATCGACATAGCCATAAACACAAAATGCAACGTGACAACGGGCAAGTTTGCAGACCAATTATTGACCAGTAACAACCAACCTAAATTGACTGTTTATTTATCATAGATAGATGCGTGTACGAAATGCATTTTCACGTGTGATATCTACACTACGCAAAAATGATAGTGATCCATAGAACCTTTTTACCGTATAGTTTATATATATGTAATGCTACATGTATTGAACTATGCATTGCATTGGAACCAAGTGCTGGGAGCATTTGTGCGATATGGAAGACAAAGAGTTTACAAGCTGCTCATTCACTTTGTTGACTTTTTCATTTTCCAATTTTTATCATCATATAATTCACATATTATGAATGAACATTACATGTTGTAATCGTAGAAGAGTAGTACAAAGGTAACAAAATAACGAACGAAATCATTTTCGGGAACATGATGATAAGGCAAAACGTTTTGTTGTGTTGCATACGTTACTATACGATACGTAACTCATCAAGGCAATGCTTAATTACGAATATCCAAAGCCATTAGATTATCGTTTAGGACTTACATCAAAATCTATGCATGCACCTGCATAATTTTTGTACATAATGCAGTTCAAATTATTGAGAGATTATTTAAAGTCAATTATACGTAACCAACTTGAAAATACCTAATTTTGCCTTTACGCATCATTAAAAACGGTGAGAAAAAATTTTAGTGCTAATTTCCATAGTAAAAAAAATTCTGGAATAGCGAGAAAAAAAACATTCGCGTATTCAATTGCTTTACAATTTGATGATTATGATTAGTTCAGTTAGAGTTATAGGATTGCAAAAAATTGGTAACAGATCGTGTAGTATGTATTGTGTATGTAGATATGTACATATAAAATGTGTAGTTTGTAAAAATATACTTATACATTCATACATGAATAAGATATACCTATATGCAAAGCGCTTACAATGTAGATTGGATACTATACGCTGCGGCAGCGTGCAACGACGGTAACACACCCAAGCGCAAGCGGTTGGGCAGAAAACTGGTGGTAACCACTGAAGAAAATCCACGTCAGGCTTAAACATAAGGTCTCCTCATTGGCTGATAATTTCAGCGTCTCTGTGCTCTCTTTAACGTTACATTGCATTGTTAGGTTTATGACACACATTTAAGCGCTGCTGTAAGAATCGACAAAAGTGCGTGCGAGCGATATCCCGAATCTTACTACACCCTTTTTTATGAGGAATTAAAC
>JAHZMZ010001457.1:0-11592 GCA_027743805.1 Lepidocyrtoides sp. E14 | reverse complement strand
AATCGACAAAAGTGCGTGCGAGCGATATCCCGAATCTTACTACACCCTTTTTTATGAGGAATTAAACATGAGACGAAATCCAAAGTTGCTTTTTCTTGGACGTCTTGGTTTGAGACTAGGTATTAATTTTGAATGAGATCATGAATGATCGTAAACCTAAATAGCATTTAGAAAGACTTTATGAAGAAATTCGCCCATTATTTGAACACGAAAATGCAGGAGTTGACATCTTAAGCTTTTTACTTTCTAATTTTCCAAGTCTGTCAGTTATTCACCGTAAAACAGGATTGCATTTGGCTTCTTTTGCATCTCGAAAAATACAAATGCAAATGATTTTTAATGTTTTCTTAAAAATTGAATCCGCCCCAAAAAAACTACTCGGTTGCTCTCATTACTTTTAATTGCTTATCTACTACCTACATAACGGTAAATAACAGGTGCGTGTGGTACAAGATGTTCTTTGTGTGCTATATGAAGAATGTCGTCGCCCTTTTTCCTCAAGGGCGGATTTTTTTCAGCACAAATATTAAAAAACACATCGAGGTAAAATCGCTATCTGATTGACTTAATTTGTTTGTTATATTTGGGAGGAATTATCGTAATAGTTTCGTACCTTTTTGTATTGAAATTGGATACAGTTTATAACTGTTAGCTATTATGTGCGTGTGTGGTAATAATGGATAAAACCTTGTGTGTAGGGTAGGGCAGGGCAAACAGTATATTATGTACCAAAAAAGCTCAAAATTGTTTGTTTCTTGGTGTTTGGATCATAATGAACAACTTAGAAATGTATAATATTATGATTGCTTTTACGCTTCCAGTACACAGTAATTTGATTTTGATAATTTATTGATAAAGATCAAACTATCAAGTAAAAATAAAAATCAAGTCAGATGCATTCGTAAAAACAATTTTATACTAATAAATAAATAAATATTGTTTTTTTAAGAAATTGACTTGTTCCTTTTCGTATCTACAGCCTAAAACTAACCACGCCAAGAATTTCGGACCTAAAAAATCTATTGTTCTTGTAAATACTTTGGTTCTTTATATGCAAAAAAAGACAAAACGACAAACAAAATATGGATAAAGCTAGCTACATACTAAACGTAATGTCAATTTCGTCGCAGTTGTTGCAAGTTTTCAAACTGTGTCTGCACTATTTTAAACAGTACTATACTGTCATACCAACCAAACTGACGTCGACATTTACACTCTCGCCCAATAATATAATTAAATTACGTGCACATAATGCATATTATGTATATTCATATTTGTTAAATGGAACATTCATGTCATTTAATTTAATCTGGTTCTGATGTTGATGTCGCACTAAACAAAAGCTATAGATGAGTAAACTGTCAGTAACTTTTTAAATATATAACTCTTCCTACGAAACGTTTTCCACTTTGACGTTATGTCAAAATGACCTAGTAATAAACTCTTATTCAACATTTTGAGATGATGCAACTAAACAAATAAGTTTTACTCAATCCAAACTTAAACAATAATCATGATGACCACATTTTTTATTCAATACTACTTGCATCTCATCGAATAATGCTTCCATCTAGTTTTACTTTACCTAATTTACTAAACATAAACGTAAAGCTCACGATCACCATGAACTCGACGATCACTTGACTGAACTTTTGATGCATAATTAATTGCATGAGCTGAACTTGCTACAATGTATATTTGCTAAGAAATATGAAATATCACCCTATTTATATTATAACTTTTTAATCAACAGTATAGCGTAACTCCACGTGCGCCAACAATGCCCAATAGGCAACACCGGTAAAGACACATTCTAAATGAACATGCAACGATTGCATGTTTACTTTTATCTTGCAGCAATACCATCAACTCTTTACAGTAGCAATTTAATACGAATAGGGAATGCATTATGAAGCTACTACGCACAAATTTTGATTCTGCTGATGCAATAAAATGGAAGAATTTTCGCATTTCACTTGATTTGTAAATACAATAATACTTCCTTCCCATAATATTAGCGGATCATGGCCACTATCACTTCACCCACCATCATCAACGTGCCGCATGTTTGCAATCATTCAGTCAGCAAGGTTGATATTGCCATCATCATTTCAGAGTTTTCCAGTACAGAAAAGGAATGACGAAGCCATACAACAAAGATTTACGCACTGTTCTATTTCAATTCTCCATTCACTCGGTTTTACCTTCTTTGGCGTAATAATAAAAGACGTAAAGTATATTACCAAGCGTGTTACATATAAGAGGATTAATGTGTCTCTGCCTATAGCTATCCCTCTACTTTTATAATTCTTCACATGCTACTCACACAAAATCCAGCAAAAATGCCAATCATTTTTATCGTTTAAGCAGATCATCTTTCCTGCATGACGGTAGTAGACTTATTTATATTGCAAGGCTTTACAAGGTTTGCAGCATCCAATTTTCCAAGCAAATTGAATGGAAGTGGAAGTAGTGGAAATAGTACACAATGGATCTCTGTGACTGTGACGGTTAGAGGTTCGAAAAACGACCTTGCGTTCCTCTTTTAATGCTAAAGCTTTATAGGAAAATAGAATAGAAGCCAAATCAAAGCCACCAAAGCCAAAGCTGTTTAGCAAGTTGTCGGTCGGTCGGTCGGTACGCTGATGTGCAGTACAAAATCATTTCTATGGGTGACATGAATATGTAGTGTGATACCATATGCCTTGAATTATTCTGACAAGCATGTCCTGTCACTCAGGTAGGAAATCACTAGGAAGGAGTGAGGTACATATCTTGTATGGAATAGAGCAGCTTGTCCAAGTTTTTTAACCAAGCTGTACAATGCTTATTCTTTAGCTCTCCAAACTGGGTAAGGTAATAATTATGATGCAATATCTTGTTCGTTTGCATATACATAGTAGAATGCTTGCAAGCATCCTAAACTTTTCATAATACTGCTTCTTAGTACGGAAAACGCAGATTGCTTAGAAAGATATGATTGAGCGGAAATTTTGGGGTATGCTGGCACAGTGCACAGTATTCTCCAGCAGAATGCAAAAAAAACTGACATCATCATTTTGTACTATTGCATCGACTGGCTTGTATAACGTGCTTCACTTCCAGAGATACTTGCCTTAGATTGCAATGCGATTTGCAACCCAATCACTGATCATGCCATGCTGAATGCCGACTACTTGAGCAAATTGCGTCGTAGACTTTCGGGCAATTGCAATTAAGCTATAATCATGGCATGCTATTTTAAACTGGCATACACATCGTATGATTTTTACATGACGTTTTTTGAGATAGTAGGTAAAAAATGACATAACATAAATACCTACATAATATTAATAGCTAAATATACAAAGATAAAAAAGGTGAAGGTGGAATGGAGAATAATGAAGATAATCATTTAGCTAGAGAAATGTAAAAAAAATTGGCAGTCGCATGTATTTCCATTTGGAAAGTAAAAACTAGTAAAAAGGGAAGGGAAAAAAACACTGTAAATTATGTAGCTTATGTAACAAATCAAGTTGTTCAACCCTTGTAAATAAGTTACACGTGTAAATTTCAAATAAAAGGATTTCAAAATTATATGATAATAAATTAATATTATTATTAATAAATAATATATGATTCCAAGGAGTGACTGTAATATCTACTGGTGAACGATTTATATGCATTTTAACTTTGTTTGGAGACTTACAGCTTAGTTATCATCTTTGGAAAATGATTCAAATAATAATGACCAAGCAGAAAAATTTCCATATTAATTTACTGCCTACATTTTGCCGGATGACGATTGCAAGTGAATTTTACTGTCACGTGCAGAAAACGAAAACGTAGTTAGTAATTACATGAATGGAAAGATAAAAAATCATTTACGAGGGCATTACAAATAGCGTGGGTTCATCTCATTGAAGTTCCAGCAGGTTAAATTGCTTTGCCATCTATATTATAGTTTTAGTCTTGTCCAGATAACTTAGGCTGCAGTATTCTATAGACTGCGACTGTCGGTCTACTATTCCTTAGGCTATAAGCACAACGTATCTCTTATCATCACCAACTGTTCTTGTCGACAGGTCACCAGTAGCATGATAAAACTTATCGGCTGTCGGGCAACCTTGCTATAGGTTAGTTCCTCCTCTATTAAATCTGTATGAATGCTTATTATACGTTTCCGTAATTCGTATGTATGTTGTATGTACGTTTTACCGTTTTCAATGTCATTCATTCATCAATTAATGTTCAACTGTGCGTTTATGTCTAGTGGGTTTTGCGATAAGCCAATAAATTTACATTCATCCATACTACTGTCACAAATTATTTTCTTGTCTTCCTTACACTGGATTTAAGCTATATATATGAAATTTAACCTTTCCAACCTTTAAGGATACTGAGACAAATTTATGTCGTAATCGTAGCACTTCCTATCAACTGGGGCACTGTACTCACTTTTTTAAGAGTTAATGAATACCAAGTAGATAAGCGAATTACGTACCAGGTGTCAACTTTTCTGATTCACAAAAAAAAACCTGATGCAACCTGAAACAATGTTTACAAACAACTAGCTTTATTGACCCACAGACCACTTTTTTCCACTTAAAACTTGAATTTGTGAAATGAAAAACTTGCAACTATTAATGCTCGTTTATTGAATGTCACTCATTGTCACATTCATTTATAATCAGAGATAAAATTAACCAGGGAAACCTCCTTACCATTTACAATAGCCTGATGCCTGATGATGAAGATGCAATGAGCACATGCAAGTTTTGATCTGTCTGTCCGAATAGCCCGATATATATCACGATAATGTGTACTTCATAAAATCTTACCTTAAAGTCATTCTTGTGATCTGTACACATTTTTTGTTTTATTTCATTCATAATCCATTTCGGATATTACACAGCCAGTTATACGTGCACGCTTGTTTAAATTTAGCATTTGCACTAACATAATGTATAGCTGAATTCAAAATCCAAATTGGTTAAAAGCTTACCTTTGTTGTAAAATAGTCAAAAGATCATAATAATATACCAAATACATACTTGAAATACATTCATATACATACACCGGGACTTGTTGATTGTTTCTCTGTAAAATGTACATTATTGTTTGTTCGGCAGCTTGAAATGCATGACCTGAATCTTCTCCTACAAAACGGCGACAACGAATATTTTTCACTTGAATATTCTCTTTAAGGCACACTCATCAATTCCGTCAGACAAGCCTGGATCGGAAAAGATCACATTAAAGCTAAATGATTATTCAGACGAGCACGTAAAATGTGATTTTGTTACGAATCCACCATGCATAACCTACCATTGCTTCATGAGCCTATTATTCATACCCTATGCGTTGTTTCACGAAGGTTTAATAGCGTCATTATCAAAAGAGTATGAGAATTAGAAAGAAACAGCACTCTTTTTCCAGAAAACGTTATTCCTTTAGCTACTTTGTCTCCTTGACTCCATCGCCTGTATAAACATATTATATGTAAAATTTGTGAATGAGCTACACCTATTGAAACTGAGTAACTAATAAACATCTAACAAGGATAACATAGGCCCTTCGTCAAGAAGGTCAGTGTATCCCCTCTTCCCTTCAGTCATATCCTGAAAACATTACACAAGGCAATGCCAAGTTCTCCGGCTACTTTGACAGCTTTGTTTGCGTGAATGTGAAAGTGTGTGATTGATTATTACGTTCTCTCTGTCTCTGTACAGTTTAAACATCCTTGCATCGATAGATTCCTACTACATTAGATGTGTCACAAAATACTACCTTGACCACATCTTTCAAAAAGTGCAACTCTGTGGCAAAGTTTTACGTCCGGGAGAGCACACGATGCTTGGTATATTATGTCTAACACTATGCAGTGGTGGTTCAATGATTCCCTATTTTTTCAACTTCTATCAGCACTTTTGAAAGTACTCATGATACCCCACAAGTTCAGAATTTATCATACTGAAGAATATTCGTCGGTAGTCGCACCCATTTCTAGAAATGAAAGTTTTCCCGGAAGGAAATTTATACATTTCTAATTGTGATTTCTTTGCTCAAATGGAGCCAGTTAGTTTACTCGATAAACGATTTATTCGGTTCGACTGATCGAGTTACATAGGTACCCAGCTCATTCATACTATCCTCTTTAGCAATTTGTTTCCCAAATTCCTGAACTACTGTAGCAGCCAAATCAAACTATCATCCATGGCTGAGAGAGCATCGTTACTGCATATGGCATAGGTATTTACCCTTGAAACGGCGTAATAGTGTCGTTTCCAACATTTTAATGGAAAATTCTTTGAAGTCAGTATATTTCTATCCTTTCTACCGTTTTCTCCATAAAGTTGTTACTGTTGCCGTACCCATTAAACTGAAAAATTTCCATGCACATATTTCCCTCTCCTATTAGCAAGCACTTTTCCCCACAGTAAATACCTTCATTCCATCCCTCTATGTACCTTATATCGCTTGTATGTAAGTGCATCTTAATAACTTTTCCGCAAAATCATATTTGATCAAAATCATGATAAAGCCCTCTGGCCTTTCTCCTTGTCCCTATTTGCTTGTTTGGTGCTTACCTATACAGAATATGGAGAAATTTTTACAGGCGAATGGTAACTTGATGTACCACTACGATGATGATGATGATGATCCTGACGAGACGCTATCATTTCTGCCTTACTTTGCCTCCTTCTCAATTTGTATATCTGCTTTATCTCTGGCTCTCTGGCCAAAGTCAGAACTCTGAGTGCTGGTGCTGGCAACATTATCCTTAGCAGAAGCAGTGGTGGATGTAGAGCAATTAAACAAAAATGTAATTAACTCACGGTTTCTCTTCTCCATTTCTCACATAGCTCCTCTCCACAATGCATATAATATATTATAATGTGCGTATGTGTGCAATACATTCAAAAAGTATCTCACTCTACACACCAAACTCTTTTCAGAATCTCCACCTAAATTTTTGGAAGTAAGGACTCTGCCTGCTCTCAAACATTTTCATCTTTTTTTAGTCTTCTAAACTACTAAACAACACACATCACTTCACTAGCAATTTGGGAAAAGGATCCAAGCACAACCAGCGAGTAGGATGATGAGAAGGATATGAGAATCAAGTTTTTAATTAACAAAAAAGCGTGTGGAGGTTATCATTTGGTATAGAAGACAAGCAGCATGCCTTAAAAAACTTATCGTAATGTTATAACACGTTTATTATGCATATACAGCTTCAGTAAAAACCACATGTGGAAAATGATAGTAGTAGAGAGAAAGGCAGATGAGAGAAGCAAAGAACCTTTTGAAGACAGAAGCAGCAGAGTGGAGAGAGGAAATATGTACTCATAGTAGTCCATGAGACCAACAGACGAAACCACAAAAACAAAACTGGTACTGTGAGGTGGAAGCAGCATAATAAAATGAGCTTTTCTCTTTTAGACATAACTTTGCAGTTTATGCATCGAGTGTTTTTTTTTAAACAAAAACATTTTCATCGGGAAAATTGGCAATAGGAATACGGTAGAAATAGAAAGATCATCTCCGGTACATCCCTGCTGTATTATTTCCTTCCTTCAGGTTGGCATTTTTACTTACATAATTCTCTTCTCTGTTTCTAGGGAAAAGTATGGACATGCCAAGTCGAATTCAAGGCTTTATAATAAAAACTAGAATTAGAGTGAATAAAACTCAAATAATTCAACGAACACAATCTGCAAACAACAATGCCGCCCGCAAGAATAGGATATTATTTTTTAATACAAATGGCTGAACTGGCAGAAGAAGGAGAGAAAACAAATTTTTGCAGGAATAATATTATTCTCATTATTATTATTATTTAAAGTATAGGTACAGAATGTGCCCTTTGATGACGCTGGTGGATTGCAAGATGAAAGAAACAGAACAAGAAGATGGGAAATAAAATGATGATGACATATAAAGGATAACCTTTTATTTACTCGGTCTCTTTCTGCGAACAAACAACACAATACAAAAATAGTCGATTCCTTACTAAGCGCTGAAATCAAAAGCAGAGATAACAACATCTTTTTTTTACAATATGGAGTTATAAGAAGAAAGGAGAAAAGAATGACTGGCCAGGTATAAAGTTTTTTGCAAAAACAACAGGGTTGACAGCTACCGCGAAACAGTGGATATTTCCTTGAAATCGGGCAAACTGGGCAATGTTATAAACACTTTATATAATGCTACATATCCAGTGGTTTTTGGTAATGGACAGTTTGAAATTTCGTTCACCTGTTTATCTCTCATTTATTCACATCATGACTATGCCACGTTGTTTTGTTAGTGTGCCTATTTGCTGTATCATCATTTTTTACACGCGGTGGCGTGGCACAAAAATTGTGTCTGTTCAGTTTGTTTATATATTTATCGCTATGCATAATATCCAGAAACATATACTACAAAAATAACCATATCATTAGGATGTATACTCTACTACTTTCCACATGGATGGTTCAATCCACTTCAAAAAACACATCAGAACCCTGTGTACTCACCCTATCTTAGTCTTGCGAAATGAACTTTAGTCGCTTCTGACGATACTACTATTATAAGTTTGCATTTGAGGCTGAGTACATTATGCAAATTTTCCAAACAAAAAGGAAAGAAAAAAACGTGAATCCTGTAGAGTTGTGCATAATAAGACAAACTTTTGATGACTGTTGATAATGAAGAAATGGGAAAAGGCTATGGTAAAATATTGCTTGGCTAGTAAATATGTATGCATTCAAGTACCTATATAGTACATGTTTGTTTTTGTTGTCAAATAAGATTGTTTTTTTTGTGTATGTAGATAGTAGATAGGTTCAACCCTCCAAGAAATGCAATCTAGCTTCGTACTTCCCTTGTATGTATAGCAAACGGAAAGCAGCACAAACCTAGTATCAAAACAGTAACAGAGAAAAAAAGGGAAGAGAAAGTAAGGTAGCTTAATTTCAGCTCGCCAACGGCATTGAAATAGAAGCGGAGAAAGAAAGGGCTCACTTAAAAAGGTATGCATGCACGGGAGTATCAAGAAGACCAGCAGAGTATAAAAATAACTACTTCATTCTCCTCTCAACTCTCTATCACTACTTTACTTTTTTTCATGACAAAAAGTGTGCTTGTTAATAATGGTGAAGAAGAAAATCAAGTCAAGCTCTACAATATATAGAAGAGAGATCTTAGCAAGTTCAACAAAGCAATCCAAGTCAGTAGACCGACAGCCAAGTCATTGTGTCCTCAGGTTTTACTCCTGCTGGTGAAAAGATACAGACAAGAGAACAATTAACCTGGATAATCCTATGCTACTCAGTCGTTTATTTTTTTCATCGAAAGTTTCTCTTCTTTAAAAGAGTGAGAAGCAGCGACCACTTATAAAAAGTTATCCTGCTATCTCCTCAACGGAATAAATGAACAAAAATTTGCGTACTTGTTGCTACATGGGTATCAGTTTTTTTTTTGCCAACCATTTTTACTTTTGAGTTTTTTATCAACTACTTCTTTTCCACTATGGGGTTACTTTAGGTACATGGTGTGGATTTTAAAAGTTCTGTTGACTGAGTCTGTCTTATGTTAATTGTGACGATGGTAAGTAACACTGGTAAATGATGTAGATGAAATCTGTTCAATCAAAATTATGATCGCAAGTGTTGTAGCAGAATATAATTCTTTGTGACCATAATATGCAGTTTTAAACCCTCTCAGTTTCCCAAGAGTTGTACCCAAGTGTCAACAATAAAATTTAATTGAATACACATGAGTATACTGTTATTTTTAGGTTGTTTCACCTTTCAAACAAGAAATTATTCATCCCTAGTTGAGACTAAGCACATGTTACCGTCAACTCTGGGCATTTTTGTGTCCAATTTTCTCCATATTAGAGCTCTATATCAATAGACAAAAAGATTTCTTTAATGATATCCAGTTGCCCCACTACACAATACTGAAGGTACTTAAGCTGTTGCAGTTGTTTTGTCACTTTATTTCTGTTCAGAGTCCTTCAAAATTGATTAGTAAGGACAATTAATATGCCATCCTAGCTGGATGTACAGATTGGAAGTTTCTTTATTAGACATTGAATCCATAAAAGCAGTTATCGTTAGGGGCAGATTATCAAATGGGAGCTCGTGGGTATGTAGCAATTAACAAATTTGTTGTCGTCGAATGTGGTTTTCAAAAAAGGAAAACTGCGAATGTCAAAGCAAAAGAATATTTTTTAGACAAATTACATTGTTTTGTTGCTTTTAAAATTGACTGAAAAATTTGCTATAACTTAATTTTATTCAAAAATTATCGTAGCTACCTAAAACTATAAAAATGTATGGTTGATGTTATTGACCACAATCACTAAATAATTATTGCTCTGACCATTGGGGCAACGAAGGCAAATACTATATCCTCTTACCATTACCATTATTACAATAAATTCATATTTTATAAAGTGTTGGATCAACATCATCCTCGGTGTCGTGTGTTTGCTGTTATCCGTGAAATTTCGAAATGTTTGCCGTTGGAATTATAAATTATGGGAATTAGCATACAGAATACAGAATGCTTGGGTGGCAAATGTCAGCATAGCATGAAACTACCTATTGCTTATGCCTACCTAGGCACAAGCAATACACTCTCTAAGCATCCTTTTAAAATCGACTTCCGGTTGGGTCAGTCTGAAACATTTGCGAGTTTAACTCCGTCGTTCGTGGCTGAAAATTTCTGAAACAAACTGGTTCATTATTATCGTTATAGCTCTGATCAGAAATCTGTTCCCCGTGAAATTTGGTAACATTTGACATGGGTACAGAATTCTATCAAACAAAAATAAGCATATAATGCATCATGCATAAATAGAATGAGTGAACAAGTTTGAAAAGTTGGCTTGAAGATCTGGACGAAACAATCATTCAACCTTCTACGACTAAGATTAGGATTGGTTCCAAGCAATGACACGCTAAATGAAATAGTCGGCCACCGGGAAACTTTAATAAACCATGCAGCTCAATCATCCCATTACCCACAGCTAGCAGCTCACTGTCAGAAGATTCATGTGGTAGATACAACAAAGAAAAACAATATACAGATAAACAGTAATTTCTTGTTAGCAGCTCATGATGATGTTTAAATGCACATGTCGAATGTCGACTGTTTGAAAATAAATATCGACGCATGCCATTATTGTCCGCGTGTGTGCTTAATATTTTCACCATATAGCAGAAGTAAGGCAGAACTCTCAAAAAGTCCGATTTGACGTATTATCTTGTACAAAGATATTAGCGATGCGTCAACAGGAAATTGAGACTTTCATGTTTCAACTATGAATTTTCTGGTCTTTAACTTTCCCTATTATATAGAAAAATGAAATGTAATGAAATCAATACCACGTTGTTAATATGTAATTTATTGGACACATGGTTTGTTACAATACATCTAGCAACGGGGAGTGCCAAGACATTAGAAGTAACGGTCGCATAGCAACTAATGTATCATCAAGCAGTTTCAAATTTTAAGTAATGATCATTGACACTGCCTCTTTTCATTTCGTTAATAATTCAACTAATTAATTTCCTGATAACATTGGTACGCAAAACCGAGATCTGTTGAAGTGAA
>JAHZMZ010001456.1:0-12511 GCA_027743805.1 Lepidocyrtoides sp. E14 | reverse complement strand
CGAGCAAGGAGATCCTGGACCAAAGGGTCCTCCAGGTCAATCTGGAGCTCCTGGTGAAGAGGAAGGAAAGCCAGGTGCTGCTGGACCACCAGGTCTTCGCGGCCCAGTGGGAGGTGAAGGCCCTAAAGGTTCCCCAGGTCCTCCAGGATTTCCTGGAGCTGTTGGAGAACCTGGTGCGCCGGGAGGGAAAGGAGAGCCAGGTAAGTTGATGGATTATTTGCCCCCATCCCCTTAATGTTATGCTTGATTGATGAACTTCATTCATTGCATTCGTCTGCTACGTATAGGAAAGGACGGCGAGGATGGTAAAAAGGGAGAGCCCGGAGCAGCAGGTCCCGAGGGACCTCAAGGTAAACCCGGATTGGGGGGAGCCCCTGGAAAACCTGGAGCGGAAGGACCTGCTGGTGCTCAAGGAGGTGTTGGTATGCCTGGTGAGAAAGGTGAAAAGGGTCCTCTGGGTCCAGCCGGTCCACAAGGTCCGATTGGAGCTCAAGGAAATCCTGGTGTTCAAGGACCTCCTGGTGGACGTGGATCTCCTGGCCCTGCTGTAAGTAGTTGAAAAGGTTTTTCATTTTTAACCCTTCAATCGTAAAGCAAGCATCATTTTGCACGGTTTGAATTTGTTAGGGTGAAGTTGGTCCTACTGGTCCGGCTGGAGCGGCAGGTCCTACAGGAAAGGCTGGTGATGTTGGACCCAAAGGTCCAAAAGGTGATCGTGGTCGCCGTGGTCCTAAAGGTCATCCTGGAACTATTGGGCAACCTGGGCCTAAAGGAGAAATGGGCGAAAAGGGAGAGAAAGGATCAACAGGCCCACGTGGTCCCGAAGGCAAAAAAGGAGAAATGGGTCTACCTGGCCCACTAGGTCCCAAAGGTAAGTTCACCATTCAAATTAACTTTTAATTTTATAAGTTATAAATAAAACTCAATGACATAATATTTTGTTTCTCTTTTAGGATCGGATGGTCCCATAGGACCGACAGGAAATGAAGGACCACACGGCCCCAAGGGTACTCAAGGCGTTGGAGGTCCCAAGGGTGAACCTGGACCAGCAGGTCTGCCAGGACCTGCTGGGCCTCCTGGAGAACTTCCACTCCTTCCCCCTGAATTGCTTTTTGGTTCAAATGCTGCTCCGTCAAATTCGGGATCGAAAGCTGGTAGGAAAAAGAGGGCTGTTGCAGCTGGGGCTAAAGGAGAGCGTGCGTCATTAGATGAAGACACAGAATTAGTTGCTAAACTTCAGGAAGTATACTCTGATATTTACGATATGAGATTGGAACTGGAAAGAGTAAGAAAGCCGTTAGGAACCCGTGATAACCCAGTTAGAACGTGTAGAGATTTGTTTTATGGACATCCACATTTCAAAGACGGTAGGAAATAACCTTAAGATGACATGTGATATCGATGTGATTTTAAACATTTTGTAAAATGACAACTTTAGATTGGTACTGGATCGATCCAAACTTGGGAATGCCTGACGATGCTGTATTTGCCTTTTGTAACTTAACTAACGCTGGAGAAACGTGCGTGTATCCTGATGTACAGTCTGCGAGAATGCCACATATTCCATGGGAGAAGACAGCAGAGACAAAGAAGCGAGAAGTATGGTTCAGCTCATTCCGACAGGGATTCAAAGTATGTATTTTTCTACGAGATTCCATTACATGGCAAAGTAAAAATGGACCAGTACATAATATGCAATAATTTCACATAAATGTTTTTTTTCTAGATATCTTACGAAGGCATAGGGAACGTTCAAATGACATTCTTAAGACTTCTTCACAGTCAAGCTTCACAAAACTTTACCTATCACTGCATGAATTCAGTTGCCTGGTTTGATACGCGGGTAGAATCGTACACGGGGTTCTTTAAAATTCTTAGGTTATAACGATCAAGAGTTTGGTTACAGCTCGACTGCCAAACCAATCGTAGCAAGGGACGGTTGCAAGGTGAGTTACAATTAAACTCGTTTACTGATATTATCGTCAATAAAAGTATGTAGTGCTAAAGTCTTAAGGAACTTAATTGTGTAAATTGTTTTATTTTTTTAGGCTGGTGCTGGTGAAGGTAAAACAATATTCGACTTTAAAACAAAAAAGTCAAATCAACTTCCTATTATAGATTTCCTGCCTGTGGACTATGGAGCCGAAGGGCAAGCGTTTGGTTTTGAAGTTGGGCCTGTATGCTTTAGGTAAAAAATAGAAATCTGACTGTATTCTGATAGGTAAATTATTTGTGTTCGCAATTTTAAAACTAACACTTTCGACATGCTGCAAATTATTGGATGTATGACATTTTAATTTATTTATTTATTGTAATTTATTTTAATATCTAAAGTTGTAGAAGTGTTCAAGTGTATTTAAATGTANTAAAACTAACACTTTCGACATGCTGCAAATTATTGGATGTATGACATTTTAATTTATTTATTTATTGTAATTTATTTTAATATCTAAAGTTGTAGAAGTGTTCAAGTGTATTTAAATGTAGACAATTTTCTACTATTACTACTGCGTATTTATTTATTTATTAATAATAGCTCACTTTTTCTATTATTTATTGTTATCTTTCTCATCATTTTTCACTGCCAAAATAAGTTATGCATAATGATATACTAGGTTTAATTTATAGAGAAAAAAATCATCATTTAGATGCAAATGAAAAAAAAATGCCTAAATATGTAATCGTTCTATCTTTTAAGTGTAGAAATAAACTATTAGCATATTTCTCATTTTTAAATTTGTATACGATTTTGCCAAGTAAAAGTGATTTGCTGATATCTTCCGTTTCGATCCCTTACATGTGTTTCACATAATTATGGGCTTCTGTACTTTGGAGAAAGTGCTCGTTTTTTAAACCCCTTTTTATGAGTCATCATCATCATCATCATGAATGCGAATCATTTATGGCACTCGTGTTTATGCGAGCTTCCTGCATATATATTCCCCTATCAATCAAAAAGACGTAATCCTCGCTTTCTTAATTTTGAGCAACAAATTGGGCTGTAGAGCCGCGGACCGCGGAGCCAATGTCTCTCGGAGAAAAGTAATAAGCAAATTTTACAGCAAGTTTGCCTCTTTCTACGACTCTGCTATTTGAGTAGGGGATTCTTTCATAAGCTACCACTTTTTGCCTCCTCAGCTATCTCTTGGGCAAAAATAACGTTTCTTCTATTCCACTCTCTAAAGCGTAGCAGCGTTGTTGTACTATACACAATTCACATTCTTGTTGCATGCATACCTATTAACTACACGTTACATGTTTATTATGGCCAATATTCATAAAGGAGGACAAACGAAAATTGCTATAAAACAGCTAATTGCTTTCATTTTCTGCTTCTCTTCAACAACATAACATTTTCCAGCCTCCTGTTGTGTTTAATTTCTTGAACCCGACCGACTTCCTACCCTAGGGAAATGATTTGCATTTTATTGTACACATTTTTATCTTCCAGGTCGGCGGTACGGTAGGCAAAAATCCACATAAAACCCATTTATTGTAGAACAACAACATGAATGCAGAGGGAAAATGGCAGTTTTTACCAAGCAGTCCCCAATGAAATACCATTGTAGTTTTATCCCTTGAACACTTAATTATTTATTACTACTACCCAATGATCGTGCCACTCACTACTGCTTCGTTCATTGAACACAACAACAAGTTCTGACTTTATACTTTCTGCTTTAATTAATCGTTAAGCCCTCAACACTTTTGAAATAACATTTTAGCCACTCAGCATAAACAACTCTGAAACGAAATAAAACTATTAGCTTTTCTACACTTGCCCCAAAAATGGATAAAGCAACAGTAGCTCATGTTTGTTAGCACATCACACAAATTTATTATACCGATTTAAAGTATTTTTATTCATTCTCTGAACTGTTCTTCTGAGCTGTGAATTGTTGATGTAATAACCTTGTTTATTGTCATTAAAAGCTTTATGCATTTACATTACCATTTTTTTATATGATGATATGGTATGACACGATAGGATACACACTACACGCACAGTAAGCTGGAAAAGGATTTAGTTGCGTGAAAACACAAACAGTGTGATATTGATATTGTCGCATAATAGCGTGCTATTTTGGGCTACCTATCCCTAATACTAGCATGTCAGTATTAATACATTTTTCCTTCATGCCGTCGTCTCACTTTCTCTCAGTCACTGTATATGTAAGAAGAAATATATACCAATAATAAGAAAGCCTTTTTTCTTCTTTGTTGTGACGCATCATCGCGCTGAAAAATCTTTGAACGGAATAGAGTACATTTTTTATCATGTAATGTTTTGCCAAATCCCAATTTTCCTTTGCACACACAGAATACATGCAACAATATGCAATATTTTTGAATGCTTCTGGGAATCCACAATTTTCTATGATCCAGCCATTTCGAGTGAATTTTTTTTTTTTTTTTTTTTGAGGGAGAGAGAAAGTGAAGGGATGTAAGTGGTAACGGAGAATTGATAGGCTGGATAGAGATATCATGCAATATTCCCTGTCATTTTCAATAAGTGAAAGTAAATGTTATTTCCATATTTTCAGAAAATAAAACAGACATGCGATAGCAAAAAATGCCTTTGGAAAAGGGAACAGGAACAAGCGTTGTTTGCAAATTGATGTTTGTGTGATGCGTATACATTTTTGACATGCTACGTAGGTAATATTACACTGGTTATATTTTCTTCTGGTTTGAGAACTATTTTTTTCTTGGCAAAGAAGTGTAGTAGTATGCTTTTCTTTTCCCTTTCCCTGAAATACTTTGATAACCCTGCCTACTTACTTTTATTTGACTTGAATAAAAAAATAGAAACATGGCAGAAAATCACCCAATTTTGTGTCGGCGGCATAAACACCTCTTCTTTCTCCAACTTTCATTCTTTATTCTAATCGCTGCCCATACACACAGAAGAAACGATTTTGTTGTTATTTTGACGAGAAGTTGTCTGTTTTACTACTTTGTCAATTTACATAAGAAAAAGGACATGACGGGCGTAAGTGTTAAAAAACACGTATGCATGCATGCATGCATGCCTTTAGTACAAGAAGAGAGTAAAGAAAGAAATAAAATCATGATGAAATTATATACAAAGAGAAAAGTGAGAGAGGATTCAAGGGAGATGGGAAGTAAAAAGTGGAAGGATAAGAGGAAGAAGTAAAAAAAAATTTTTTTTATAGTCAGTGTTCCAATGAGATGCCGGAAGAGAACGAGAAAATTTTTGTACTTGTCTTAAATACCATGTTCACGGTAAATATAACCCACGCAAAGGCAAAAAAGTTCACGCCACGTATTTACTACAACAATGGATTAGCCAAGTTTGTTATTAACCGTTTGTGACATTCTGACATAATCCTGATGCTACCATTTTATTCGCATCACAACAATTATCGTCATCATCAACCCAACAAAAATAAAAATCTACCCACACACACATTTTTTTACAATTTTCACTAATCACATTGCTTTCCCTTTATTCCTGTACCGTATTTTGTTCACATAAATTTATGCATGTGTACTTGTATAACTAGTACTTTCACCCCTCTCAAAATAGAAAGTATTCGTATATCTGTGATAAAAGTAATAGAAACAGACACATGGAATCTTTTTTCATGTGTCTGTGGCGTTGGAAAAATTTAAGGTAAAAAGCTTGCAAGTTGATAGTTGGAAAATGGTATTGGGTGAAAGCAACCACACTCAACAGCATGCACACATGGATGTATATGTATATTATGTATTCGCTAAAAACCGGTTTCTTTCCACTACTAGCACAGACATTTCAGACATTGATGATGATTATCGTATAGCTCAACACAAAGCAGAACAGCAGTTTCTTCATCGGCTCTTTCATTCTCTCTCCTGCAGAAAAAAAAGAAGAAATCATCGTCTTTATGCTGTACATACAGTTATGCTTGCAGGAAAAAAAACTGTGAAAAACGAGGAGACAGCTTAAAAAAAGGCTGCTCTGTGCTGTGTCATGTTTCTCAGCAATCCACCAGGTTTTTTACGTGACTATCCATATGACATGTATGTGCTGGTTTGGAGAAATGGATGGATGGAGAAAGGAAAGGCAGCTGTGTGTATGTACCACTATTTCCACACTACACTGCCACTACTACAACCACCGTTACTACTACTACTACTACTACACTGCTTCTATATATGTCTTTCTTATTTTTTGATATTACTGCTACTCCTTTGGGACTCTGTTATGGGTGGCGTACAACACCGGACACCACCGACTGGGCCGTGCAGTCCCGAAACTGCTACGGAAAATAGGGTTGCACGGACAAACCCAGACTTGGTCTTAGGCAATGGAACAGAATGTTTCCTATCAACATATCATTATTAATTGTGAGTATGTCCGCATATATTGCAATGCAATGCTAGTAAACTGTAGTCTTGGTGGTGGTGGTATTATTATGGCTCAGAGTAAAAGTTTTGCTTCTTTCTGTCAGCTTTTTCTTTATGCATTGCGATGAACGACAAAAGTGTTTAGGTATTTCATAGATTTGCAATACCCACTTCCCATCTCACTCATGTAAATGCTCGCACATCAACCAGGCCATGCAGGACTGTGTCTCTCTACAGTGTTGTAGTAGTATGTACATGATTGCTGGTAAGGAAAAGGCTCAAGTGAAATGACTACTGCTTGACTGCTGCTGGATGGATGGATGGTCGCGTTTTTAGTCTGTGACTCTGTGTATACTAAAACAAAGCGGTGTCACCCAGGCCATCAGTTCCCAGATCCTCCGAGTCAATAATACACGTAACCTTCCTCTCTCTCTCCTTCTTTCACAATCTTACCATCACTTTTTTTGTATTCTTCTGGAATACATTCTCGTGAATGATCAAGAAGAAGAAAAACAGCTTTCCCTCGCTACCCACCGTTTAAATTTACCGTGGTAATGTGAACAGGATTAATTACACAAATGTACAGTAGTGAAATTTACAGGTGAAACTGAGCAAGTACATTTTTGTGATATTTCCAGGTTTAGTGCAATCATTATTGTTCAATAGAAAAAAAGTGAAACGAGGAATGAAATATAAAATTGATTCTTTTGTGAATTCCCTCACAGCAAAATAGCACCGGAGAAAGTTTCTTTTGAAAGGTAAGATCAACTTTATAAAAATCATGTAACTTTGTAGCCTTGAGAGAAGAGAGGAATATTATTGTGTTGAAAACAGTTTCCTATTTATCGCTCTGGTTGTAGAACACGAGAAATAGATTAAAAGAAAATGTTTCAAAACAATTGATTTGCTCAGCAGCCAGCAGTAGTGTTATGCTATTGAACTGAATGGTGTAATGTTAAACAATGACAAAAAAAACACGATGATGCATAATAATATACAGTGCATATGTACATAAAAAAATATGTGTGTGTTTCGTGGAATAAACTTTCACTACAGCAATCTTGAATTTCATGGAATTTCCAGTGGAGTACCGTAAGTAGAAAACATAAAAAGTGTTTTGCAGCAGAAGCATATAATATCTCATCTGAGAGAAGAGCAGGAGTGTTTGACGTTTTTGTAATGGAAGAAGTAAGTAGGAAGTGTGTGAAAATATTAGATAGTATTAGTGAATCCGTAAAAGTGACGGAGTGAGCAGGTGCGACGTATTGGATTATGGGTACGGAAATGCCTTAAAATATCATCATTTGTGCATAAGACGATCTCTCGCTGGTTGTTGTTGTTGTTGTTATGTATGTTGGTTGGTGGTGATGATGGTGGTGGTGGCAGCGGTGATGGTAGTAGTACGACATTGCACGATCAAAGACATAAAATGTGCTTAAGTGCTTCTTTGTGTACAACGCACTGAGGTATGTAACGTGATTATTTTAAAAAGTAAATCTGTATGTTTTACATTTCACAGGCACCAGTTTTGACGTGTGTACCACCAACCATGAAAGTAAACTTTGTACTTTACTTTGGTTAGTCAACTAGTAACAGCAACAACATCAACTCAGCGTCTTTTTTATGTCGTTTTTTTCCAGTACTCGTCTATAGTTTGGTGAAAATTATTATTATTATTATTAATTAGCAGTTTTTTATTGCCACTGCACGCCATATATCTCTGGTTGTGAGTCCTCATTAATACTAAAACTCTGTATGTCTGTTGTCAAAAATGGAAAGTGCTCAAATTTATTTTGTTAAAATGAACATGCGCTTTCCATTTACTTTCATTTTACGTTCGCTAAAGATTTTATACGAATATCAGGTATGAAAACATACTTGAAATATTTGAAAAATTGAATAGATTTATAGTCTAGTAGTAAAAGGCACCATAATGAATTCACAAAAATGGCTGGTCGTAGCGACGCCGCTATTTCGGCATAAAAGACTTTACGCAACTTTTTATGTGAAGTTTGGATCAAGTTTTATGATGAATGGAAACCGTAACAAGTAAGTGATTTCTATATTTTTTTGGAAATGTCTTTAAAACAGTGTAAAGTACATGATTTATGTAGAAGTGTACCGCATGTAAGTCAGGTGTGCCATTCAAAAGACATGCAATACGATTTGCACAAACGACTGAAGGATTAAAACTTTGCATGTATTCCCATTTAAAATGTAAAGAGCTGAGCTCCTTACAAAATTCACAAAAGTAAAGAATGCTCATAAAATCACCATTTTTCATATTTTTCCTGATTTTTGATTCCTTATCATTCCCTTTGTGCAATTTGCCAAACTGCAAAGCAGGGCTATAATAATATTTTATTTGTACGTGTGATCATGTTTGCATTAGAGAGAAAAAAACCTCCAGAATTGACGCTTTTTAATCTGATTTTCTGCTTACGTGCTTTCTCTGAGTGCGTCGAGATAAGTAGCTCAGAGCTCCAAAAGCTTAAGCTTCTTTGTTAAGAAGGAAAAGAAATCCTCTGCAAAAAAAAGTGCCGACTCCTTTTTTTATTGTTGCTGAGCTGCTGGCTTATTATTGCATGCCATTCCATACTCATTTCATTTTCAAGCATTGCGTGTAATTCTCATTTACGTAATGTATCAAAACGGTAAAATCCATATTTTTCTCTCTTCATCCTATAAAAAGAGCAGCAACAGCAGTTGCTCATGCACATGCATAGCTTGCCATTCGCTCTCTTCCTCTTTCTCCTCCTCCTCCATAGTCAATTTTCAAACCGTGTCTTATTAGTTTTCAAGATGATTAGTTGCACGTAGTCGCTATACGGTATGGTTTTTAATGCACCCCAAACTTTTCAAGTTTCTGTCTCTGCACGTCACCCACAAACGCAAAAAAAAACAACCGCAAACATTCCATTTCATTTCGTGAGAGGCAAATTCATGAATTATTGCTTGAGATGATGAATGTACCTGCCGTAATGGATGATGATGGCATCGTCGTGCGTACAAAACTACTTTCATACATGCACACACGTTAGGAGTGCTACTTACAAATATCTATACACGAGTTCCTACTGCCAAACCATTTAATGTTTCCTCTTTTGAAAAAAAACACACATTTCTTTTTCATCCAGACTAAAAATACTCTTATATTCGTGCAGGACTTTGCTACAAAAGAGAAAGGAACAACAGAAAACATTATTTGCCATTGTTGTAAACTTGATGCAATCCACAAAAAGCCATAATAAAGGATAAGGCACCATACCATAACACCAGGAGGACCGCAAACGCATGAAAAAAAAGATTTTCGCTTCAGCCATCACAACTAACAAAGTCAAACACAAAGTGTTAATGTGTATAGTAGCAGCAACAGAAGAATACTACTTTCTCTTCTCTTTCCATTTTATGTGACCACACTGTTTGGGAAGGATGTTGAAACAAAACATGTGCGAAATGTGGAGAGCAATATAGGGCATATAGGTAATATGCAACTCTAATCATTATTATTGCCAATGTAATACACTCTGATTATAGTGCATAATGATGATGGTAATGAAGCTGTTTTTTTATATTACACGTACTTTTATACATCATGCATGCCACAGTGCAGTTACACATTTTATAAAATGACTGCACACATAAGAGAAAACATGTGTGTGCATTATGCGTATCGTCTCTGGGTGCATGTCAATACATGTGACTTTCCACTTGCTTGTAAATTGTAATTTTCAGTTTTCTCTTCTAAAATTCTTTTTTCTTTTTTTATTCCGTAGTAAATTCGTATAAATTTAAGTGCCTCTTTTATAATATTGTTGTAGTATGTAGTACAATTTGGTGAATATTTTTTTTGTTTCTTCTTGTAAAGAGAAAGTGCATATCATGTGTTATTATTCGTTCCTGGTTCAAATAGTTAGGCAGGCTTCTCTTTGCAGAAGTAGTAGTATTAGTAATAGTAATGATGGTGCAGACCTCGTTTCCATTCCACTTTCTCACTTTTTTATACACAACACCATCACTACTACTTACATGTTCCATAATATTATGTAAGTGAGTGTATTGTATATCATCAATGGGTGGTAGTATAAATATATTAAAAAATCCTACATAAGAGCATTTTTTTTATTTAGCTTCTTTATATCCACATGTATTATTGCATGTAGGTATGTTCACAATTGGCCTGTCTGTTGTGGCAAGAAACCATCACTTCACCAACACCACCATTTCACCGCAGCCGTATACTTATATATGGATTGAGTGTAATAGCCCTCATGAATGAAGTGAAACCCTTTCTCTCAGTAAAAGTGTATTGATCCCAGGAATTTTCTCTTTGTATGTACACACGTACTTCCTTTTGGCAGGGTATGGAGAAGCGTACAAACTGTGTAATAAAAAAATGTACATAAAAGTGTACATTTTTTTTGTATCATGGTGTGTTATTGTACGTAAACACACAGAGAAGATATACATATTATACACAACTGTACACGCAAAAGTAGACTTTCTTAATAGAGGTCTGCTGCTGCTGCTGCTGGGCAAAAGCCACCAAAAGGCAGGCAGACGGAACAAAAATAGTGGCAGTCAGAGAATTATTTCAGTAGCACAAAATATTATCCCTTTCTACTTTCTAGTCATATATAAGTACGTTATGTTTGGAGGATACTATTACACATAATATGTATACATATGTGTCCGTAGGTACTTGTTCTGTAGTAGTAGTAGTACCCGAGATGTGTACGTTTGTATGTGTGGTGGTGGTGGTGAGTTCAAGCCACTTCATGACTACTTGCTACAACGGTTTTTGCCATTACTACTTATTTCTTTTCAACCATGAAGAGTTTTTTTGGCAGAGTTTTCAGGCCAACTTTTCTGTAATGTGGAAAGTCAGTTAGGTCCTATATTTTACAACTCAGCATAAAAAGAAGCATGTGGAATATATATCCATTGATGTTGATTGAACAGCAATATAAGTATAGTAAGATAAATGTATCTTCCTGATGATGATGATGCACGGATAAAGTAAATAGATTCGTGATGAAAGATCCTTGATCGGAAAGCTTGCAATAACCTAATTAGCTATGACAGAAACTTTGCAAAAAAAATGACATTCAGGTTCCACTTTGTCACTAATACACTTATTGCAACTTTTTATTCGTTCATTGACATCCACTTTTTGTATGGAACCCTTGACCCCAAATGAACACGGGCTGACTGTGTCATGTCCTGCTGACAGGTTACTTACCCGACTACATGCATGTCTAATTGAAGCCTTTGAAAGTATGTATGTTCAAACTCGTTATTACTAATAATGCTATTTTAGTGTGTTTTTGTAAAAAAAGCTGAGCTATGCTTGTTAAGTACACACGGACGTTTTACGTAGTAACAGTAAAAAAATACAGTGAATTTTATACTGTTTCTGGATATTAGTCTCCAGTGAGTCATGGGAAATGGCAGGGAAGGTCTTGGAGAAAAGCGTGGCATGCTTATTTTGCTGTTTTTTTCTGCTGTGCGTGACAGTTTGATGTAAGTGTGGGTGTTTGCGGTCATTTATTTAGTGAGTCGTATCGAGATTTTTCAGTGAACTTTTCAGCAGACAAGAAATATAAGGATGGCAATGGTTCTTATGTTCTTTCCTGCCTTGAAGTGTTTTTTTTTATTTGCGAATTAATTGAAGTACCCAACTAAATTAATCAGAATGAGAGAACTGAAGAACAAAAATACCTTTTTGATGCGACTCGAGATGGAACATAAAAGTTTCATTTTAATGATATCTTTCGACAGATTCTAAATGAGATGTTTAGATGTTCCGTGAAGTACTTGAACTAAACAAAGACATTTTATTTATTTATTACTTTTACAAAGGTTGTTTTTTGCAATTAGCCCCATCCCTACAACAGCATAGTAAAAAAAAGTAACTAATTTTGTTATAAAATATCAAACCACCCCACTTTGGCCCATAAAATGGTCTAATTAGCAATTTAAACAAAGTTTTAAGTACCAAAATTTGTTTAAAAATTGCTTTTTAGCAATAATGGGTAAGTCGATATTATGATAAAACTCAAACCTACTCTTTCGGTTCTTTAATTGCATAAAATTTTAATTACCTAAATGAGAAAAGAAATAACATGAAGTATAATATTTTGGTCAAGATAAACACTGG
>JAHZMZ010001455.1:0-45007 GCA_027743805.1 Lepidocyrtoides sp. E14 | reverse complement strand
TGTTGGGAAACGACATATATGAACATTACCGAAATCTCAGAAAAGTATAATATGTCTATATAATATGTCTAAAAGTATAATCTAATATGAAGTATTTGTGCAGTTTTTACTTCAATTTTGACATAGAAAATTTGATTAGATATATTTTGAAACCCTGCACTGGAAATAAAAACTCAATATTATCCTGCGTAGGACGCTACTGTAGTACTGCATTATTCCAAGTTGGAATTTCCAACTTGAAATCTCCAAGCTGTTGTTCGCATCTTGGATCTATCTGGTATCTGGCAAACATGGCATAGCTATAGGCGCAAAATCTTCCAGCAATGCGGAAGACCTGTGGCATGTTGCAACAATACATCAGTGTTGAAATGAAATACCTGAAGTAAACTTTTTGTCCAAGAAAGTATAACAAAAATTCATTTGCAGAGATGCATGGGTCACTGTCCTAAATAAACTTTGCAAATGGTATAGAATAGATGTGTATTTCTGCAAAAAGGTCACTTTTAAAGTGACTGAGTCAAAGTCGGAAGCACGAAGGTAAAAAGTAATAGCTCCGATCGTTCAGGAGTTTAGAGCAAAGTTTCACTATTCTGGTACCTGTCGGGCACCTGAGGACCTTGAAACTCTGTTCATTCGATTCTTCAATGTCGGAAGTGTCTACCTTCCAAGTTTGGTGAAGCTATGTGATTTGTTATAGAGTTATAGCCATTTTACACTATTTTGGTACCGGTCGGGCACCCGAAGACCTTGAAACTCTGTTCATTCTCTCCTATGTCGGAAGTTTCTACATACCAAATTTGGTGAAGCTTGCTGCTTTGGTTAAGGAGTTATAGCAAATTTACATATTTATAAGCCTGAATCAGGTCCTTAACGGGTACCTTCGGACTCTAAAATCAATAGGGGTCTTGCCATAGACTCATAAACCTTCACTCTTCACTTTACACATGCCAAATTTGGACGGCCGGAAGGCCGGATCTACGAACACGACAAAATAGTAAGGAGATAACTTATAATAGGTTTGAACTTTGACATTTGAACATTTCCCAGAGAAATGCTGAAATTTCACTGACCCAGAGCTAGAATATAAAAGAAAAGTTTATGAAAGCAGTTGAAATCTTCGTAGGCAAATTCACGGAAGCTATCCACTCAATTCATCATGTAGTCATTAAATAAATACTTTTTGACTTCTCATAGAAGGGTTAATGTGAAAGTGGTCGTAGGTATTTACAAAGCAAGAAATACTGCGGGTGAAGTTAAGGTGCCATTTGAAAGCTAATAGAGTATTGTGGCATACTGGAAAGTAGTACTTTGTTCATTTGGGTCTCATAATATCTCAATGTGCAACCCCTTCACTTGTCACCTCTTGATTTGCCCAAGCTTCCATTCAATTTTTAAATTTAAAAATTAGGGAATCCGATTCTTTGAACCTGTACTCTCGAATGTATGAAAAACTCGCGTAATTGGTAAACGTAATTTTGGTAATCAGAGTCAGTCAAAAAAATGCTACAATCGACACCAAACTTACCTCCCTGTCAGAGACTCCATGGCCCTAGCCTGGCAGGTAGTCAATCGATGTTGGGTTAGATCTACAAAGTTTCATAAGATGAAAAAATATAAGGAGGAGGAGTATGTAGTATGTTTAATACTGCGACTACTGCGTTAAAAATGGCACTTTTGGCATTGAAAATTTAGATTGACAATGACAATCTTTATTAAGTTTGCATGGAATAAAGTGCATATACGCAACATAATGATTAGTGGTGTAGCCTAGTGTAGATTTACAGTACCACTACTCTACTGCACGGTAGTGTTACTCTCAAATTGAGATTGAGAGTCTCCTCAATAATCTCACCAAAATATTAGACTGGACTGCATACATACATACTTGAATATAAACAATATTATAACCCTCTTGAGTAATGATAAGTTGGGGTAGGGGCGGAGCCTGACAGCTTAGACTTTAAAATGACAAAGTATCGTCCCCTTCGTCCTCGTGTTATCGATGGTATACGTATACTTGTGCCATGCCAGCCTAGCTAGTGCCTAGTAGCCTCTAGTATTTTCTGCGGAAAATCTTAGATTTGTTGTGTAGAAATAATATGTATGACATGTATTTTTACACTGTTTCCCATATTTTACCTGTAAATCTGAAATGCAATATGAGTATATGAGTGTTAATTACTCTAGCTCTACCATGCACTGCACTACCAGACCCTATATCAGAAAGCTGCAGCAGCACTCACTCCACGTTATATTATACTACTGTAGAGATATAAAGAAAGCTTCAAAGAATTTTGTGTGACTTGTCTCAATGTGAGTTTGCTACTTACAAGGATATGGTCTGAGTGGATACCGCAAATTCCAAACCAAATTTGTACCGGGAGGTCACGATCACGATAGAGTTGGTTTGAATCCCGAAGGCGCACTTCACGGTGCACCAGCGAAGGTCAAAACAAAATACAGTAAAACGCTATAACGGAACCCTATATACCGTAAACCTCGGTTTACCGGATGCTTCAATTTCTCCCGTCCGTGATATTTGTATGTTAGTTTCCCTCTGAATAAGGGAACCTCGACATAACGTAAGCATTTTATTTTCCCCTGGGGTTCCGGTATATCGAGGTTTTACAATATTATATAACAACGATTAGTTCTTGTAATTTACACTAATGTAGGAATACATAAGTAGACTAATAGGTTTATGTATTAAAAACGACCTCACTCAAATCATAAAAATTAAATATTGTATTCCTACACATCTTTGATAACAATAATATCATCACCCTGTTGCACAAACTTTTGATTGGTATATAGGTATTGTTCTAGAACAGTATTTCGCGAAAATAGCAACTAATTGCAACCACATGTTTTAATATTATTATATACACTATCCATTTACGAATATTTGTTACATGTATTGTAATTTATGCTGGCACATCTACATAGACTCACTGGGCTCAATCAAACTTGTTAGATTTTTATCTACCCAAAATGCACACCTCAATGCATTCTTAATACATCAATCTTAATTACTTCGACAGCATGAAGGAAAAAAATATTATTAACAACGAAGATCTTTTTTGTCTCGAAAGCTATGTATTTTACAAATTGTGCTAATAAATGACAAACGACAACATTCACTTGATAGTTATACAAGGTAAAATCAATCATAATTAATTTCCGTTCCAATCCTTTATTGGAATAAACTTTTTTCAAGGTTCCTTCAGTCATTCTGTGTAGTACGCTCTTACAATTAACATACATTGGCTGAATTGATAAAAAGGAACGAATATAGAACACACAGGAAACGGCAAAGATCTATAGTAAGCCTTCAATGTATTTAGTGAAAGTCACAAAGTTTACCCGCTTTCCTTTAACAGTACATTTTGCCTATTTGTTAATTCAATTTTCAGTAAATATATGCTGACGGGTATGAAAGTCAAATTATTTAAAATTATGGTAATTAACAGCGAAAACAAGTCCAATTCCGTATATACGTAAGTATTTATCTACTGATTTACATGTATGTTGTGTGTATGGATAAAAAAGCATGAATATTTAAATGAAAAAATATGTGTTGCTGTTTGTGGTAGTGGGAAATAATGTTAAACTTGATGAGGATGTTGGAAGAAAGGATCTAAAAATTACAAGTAATCACACGGTTTGTATGTAGTACACCCGTATAGGTAATACATATAGTAATAATATCTTACAGCTGAATATAAGAGAAAAGTTTTCAAGTTTTTGTGAAAGTATACGCTTCCGTCGTGTTCATGCGTTCCACACACGCAATTTCCAAAGACCGATCTCTAATTACGATCTCTTGTTTCTTCATCATTATTTCCTAACGGTGGTGGCAACCTACATTATTGGCAAGCGTAGAGCGGCAAACTGTAAACATCTATATGCATATGAACCTAGCAATAGTGGTGGAAAGAATATCAATGTAGTGCCAAAAACCTCGTTCATTTCCTTGTTTATATTACTACTTAATAATACACATTCCTTCCTATCTCTACCTTTATCATATGTATATACATACATGTTACACACGTTTATTGTGCAAAGCAGAAACAACAACTTATTTAAACCATGTAATTATTATTGTATGTATTTATATAATTAAACCTATGTGCTTATCAAGTTCTACCTGCGTACATGTATCACCTAATACGTCCAGATTCTTTAATACAAAGCTTTGTCGACAGTCGACAGCACCTGTTATATGACATTAATATAATATATATATATATGGGTACTTGTATATTTACTTATTCTCGGAAAAACTAAATATAGTACATTATTCAGAGGAATATCTCAGCCACAGGTATCAGGTGTGTACGCTTCAAAAAATGAACGTAAGGTGTATAAATTCAGACCGTTCACGCTCAAGGAACAGCCTCCAGTCTCCGTATGTAAAAACCGGTAGGGGCATTATGATACAAGAAGAAAATGGGGAAAAAAATTTGGAGAGAACAAGCAACTATATGTATTTTCATTTGTAAAAAGTCACAGAGTAGTTAGTAGCTCCGTTCATACATCATATAAATTTGCATTCGTCGTATTTTTTTACTTTTTCTAGACAAGTGAAAAATCAGATGTGTTATTATTGGTATGTTGTTTTTGTGAACGGTGTAACAGATGCAGTAGTATATTTATAAGCATATTTATTATGCTTTTCATAAAACTTCTGCATGGATCCTGACAAAAAGGGATGTTTCTCTTGCATGACGTATGTCCATGTCGTCTTTGTCAAATGTGATGTGTAATTACTAAAATTTATGTGTAATACCCTATTTTAAATATTACACATGTACTCACCAAAATGAATTGTTTCAAAATGTACTACGAACATATACGAGAAAATGACTTGTGACTTTCAAAATATTAAAATGCAGCTGTTGAAAAGTTTGAGAACCGTCCCAGTAATTTAAAATTTGACAAAGCCAGTCGGAAGAAAATCAGGATGAAAGTGTGCGTGAAAGCAGTTACAAGGACAGAGAATGACATTTATATGCTAAACCAAACTGTAAAAATAATGACACAAAAGAAAAGAATAATCATGCTCTTTACAAGTTACATACTTTATATCACACGAATTTTCTTTCANGAAAGTGTGCGTGAAAGCAGTAACAAGGACAGAGAATGACATTTATATGCTAAACCAAACTAAAAATAATGACACAAAAGAAAAGAATAATCATGCTCTTTACAAGTTACATACTTTATATCACACGATTTTTCTTTCATTCTTTGCAAGTAGAATAGACGAGTCATACTCTGATTATTGTTTCCTGCAAAAAAATGTCCTTCAATGAAACCCAGACTCACAATATAAAAACCTTTTCAGAGAGAATTGAAATGGAGTTCCCAAGCGTATTTGTGTGGCAACAACACAAGGAGCAAATTAAATGGTTGCATAATACGCCATATAGTGTATCGGTAGGAGAAGAATATACGTTGTAGTATATATTTACGAACAAGAAACTCATTTATCTCGTTCTCGTATCGAGGTGTTTAGTATTTATGCTGACAAATAGCATTTTTCCTAGTTAGATTGATGACTTGAAGAATCGATTCACTAATAGTATTTAGTTTCTAATAATATAGCTTACTTACTCATATGTTTTTTAAAGGTCTTACAAAGGTGGTAAGACAAGGGGCTCAATGTCTTGCCACTTCCGATAGTCCTCTCAATTCTTATGATTGAATTATTCATATAATATCCTCCCATAAACGATGTTATTGATGACAGTTACTTATTGACAAAACTATTATTCTGAAAATTTATGTATTGTTACTTGTACACGTAGCTAATCATGTCTACTGCATATTATCTATGTACATTTGTAGTAATGTTATTTGTATATTGATTTTACTGTGTGGGTATTTGTATTTGTTTATTTATTCACTTTTAATAACCTGTTGACAGTACTCAACTACAACTTGTTATCCTACTTATTATATTTTACTTTATATGTAGTTAAGGTTCAAAGTTTAGTATATGTATATGTTCAAAGTTTGCCACGTCCATCAATATCCGGAATTTTTATCCAGTTTTTAAGAAGAGTATACACATAGCTTACGTTACATGATAATAATATTGATGACTACAATCAAGATAAGAATATAATATATGTACTATATTTTGGTTACGTATTAGTATAAAATGACGGAAAACTCGATTATTTTGTTGGAATGCTTAAATTGATTGTTAGATGATAACGGTATCTACTACCAGTTTGACTTTTCCTCTTGTTGTATGTTTCATAATAATTTTTGGAACGCATTCCACTCCAGGCAGTAGAGCACTTTGTAATTCTTTGAAACAGCAGTTGTTATTTCTTACGCAAAATAATGCTACATAATTGAAATGTGCATTGAAATTCAATATTTTGCTGGTGTCCCTACTTATTGTATAGGAGTGGTAGCGTATGTATCGTGTTCCGAGCAACTAAAAAAATTAATTGGGCAAATGAAACAAATTTGTCATATATGGTGTATTGCAAATTGCAATTAAAATCTGTTTGTGCCATTGAGTTTAAAGAAAATGATATATCACATGATATGTTGGCTCACGAAAGCTTTTGTTGTATGTTTCATAATAATTTTTGGAACGCATTCCACTCCAGGCAGTAGAGCACTTTGTAATTCTTTGAAACAACAGTTGTTATTTCTTACGCAAAATAATGCTACATAATTTGAAATGTGCATTGAAATTCAATATTTTGCTGGTTGTGCCTACTTATTGAATAGGAGTGGTAGCGTATGTATCGTGTTCCGAGCAAATAAAATTAATTGGGCAAATGGAACAAATTTGTAATATATGGTGTATTGCAAATTGCAATTAAAATCTGTTTGTGCCATTGAGTTTAAAGAAAATGATATATCACATGATATGTTGACTCACGAAAGCTTTTTGAAAACGTTACCATCACTGGCCGTTATAAACATAAAACAATCTACTTGTGGTATGCATTTATGCATAGATTTTAAAAAAAGGTAGGTTGGTGATAGCTAGATGTACAATTAGATGCAATTCATGAACTAAAGTAACCTCAAACTGGTATGAATGCCAAATACAGCTTTGAAAATCAAATTTATTCCTGCCATTGAACTTAGTGTGAAGAGTGAAAATCAATGAGTTTTTTAGTGATATGTCACATGCTACACTAGACGAAGAAAATATTCCGTAATTGTAACCCGCTTTAGCCATTAGGATCATTCAAATTGTCTGAAAATTACACACAAGCGAGCTTTTGAGCTAACGAGATCATATACAAGTCGCCAAGTCGTGGTGATAGACAGGACAGGATTGTGATCTCATTAACCATCTCATCTGCAATTTCATCGTTTCCGATAGGTTACAAATTGACACCAAAATAGCATATTACATTGGCGCTGCGAAATATATATGCTGCTGTAGTAGACAAAGAAATCATTTTTGTCTCATGCATTACAAGGTCGGTATGAGCGGTAGATTCAGCACTCAGCAAGAAAACAGTGAGAATGCCAGTTTAGGAAAAATCTCGTACAACAGTAACTGTCATGAACAATTTTTAAACATGAATTTGATTGCTGACATAAAAAACACCTCTCTCCAGGTAGTTTAACTATATCATTAATCAGTATATCTTAAGATGTTTGTTTACATGACGGAATACGAGATTAGGGAAGATGAGAACTTTATCGGGGAAAGTCCACCGATTGGTTCTCCTCGATCGCCATTTTCATCGCACCAAATTATATCACCCATCATTTAAAATTTGTTTAACTTCTAGAGAAGTAATCACACAACTCGTTTCAAGCAAAGTGGCATAAAAATATCCTAAACAGCCTATACCAGCAGCACTGCTCTTTCGGGTAAATGCTTGTACGGATTCTTTCAATTTTCTATTTTAACTTGCTTGACTGTTACTAATCAATCAGTAAGCCTGATTAGCCGTCACCAACTTCATGCTTTCAATGATGAAGAGCCACAAACACCACACACAATTCATTCACACCAATTCATTCTCCAGCATGTGTAGCATCGCCCAGTGTATATTCAGTCATCATTCAACATCATCAATACCGTTTACTATGGTAGAATAGTATGCTGCATGCATGGCAGCTCCAAAAGTGCCACACTACAATCCAACTTTTACGCAGCAGGGTAAATTGTAGACGGTGAGGTGAGATATTATATGAGCCTAGTTGCATTATTGCATTTTTAATACCATCTTTACTTGTTAAGGAAGATAACACAACAAAAAACTCGTTATCTCGTATCAAGGTGGTTAGTAGTAATATTGACAATGTATTTGTATTTTTCTGAACGTTAAGAGTCTATGACACAATATTAGTTATCTACATATTCAGATCCAGATGAACGTTTTAAGAAGGTGGTAAAACAAGGGGCTCAATGTCTTACCACTTCCTTTGTCCCTAGATAGCTTACTCACAATCACAATTATTATTACGGTTCAATTATGTACTTACATTTTTATAATATTCTCCTGTAAACCTGAAAATTTATATGGATAGTTACAGTATTTGTACACATGCCTATCATGTCTACTACATATTATGTAGCTTTATGGTATTTTGGTATATTGATTTTACTATATAGGTATAAATGTGTTGAATGCAGATATTAATGTTACGTTATGTCATGTGAAAGTCTCCCTTGATGAGTCTAGTTAAAGTTTTTTTAAACTGTTGGTTAGCCAAAGCGTAGCAAAAGGGGTTGATTAATGAGTTGGCGTAACAAAGGAAATATGAAAAGTAGAAGATGTGTCCATTGATACAATTGCAAAACGGTTCTATCATCGCCAGCAAATGATAAGGACTCCAAAATATACAGAAGGGCGCAACTATAAACGAAATTGTTCTCAGTGCTTTACGTGCCCTGTTTTCTGACTTGGACTTTTGTCGAACGTCTTTCAGTCGTTTATGAACCTTGATTCTTTTCCCAAGACTTTTTACCAAACTTCGTGGTGACTTTCCAAGACCACTGCCTCCTCTCCTGCTACCACCTCCTTCGCTTCTGCCCTCATCATCATCATCTCCATCGTCTGCATCACCATCTTTTCCACTGTTTCCACCATCACGAGTATTAGATCTACTTCGTCCCACATCCCGGAAACTACCACCGTCCATTGTAGAGGCTGTTTCTATTACATCAATTTCTACCCTCGTTTCGGATGGACGACTCCCAGTTCCCAGCGACACAACGGCTAGTTTTTCTTTGGAAGACGACACGCTTCTTTTGTCTCCTCCTGAGCTAACATTACCACTGTCACCTTGACTTGTCTGACCAGTGGTTGTGACGTTGGGACTAATTGGATGACCTGCACCATGATTCACGTTGCTTGATCTCCTTGACCTACTTTCACCCCTTATAGATACAGGTGCCGTTTGAGAGTGTTTCGATTCGGATCTTGCCATTATATTATTCCCATTATGATTGCCACTGGTATTTGTATTGCAGCATTTGTTCGTATTCTGCTGAGCGGATGAATTCCATTCAATGGGGTGATGTGAATCTCTAGCAAAGTCTTCGATAGGAATCGCTGTTTGAACAGGAGTTGGACTTCTGGTTGATGTTCTGGAACAGCGGTCTGGAGCCTCACTGCAAATGCTGACTTCTTGCCTAGCGTAAGGGGCATTGCCAAATACTAGGGGCTGAAGTGACTTGGCCGAACTATTTGGAGGAGATTTGACAACAGAGTGAGCGGAACCACTTTTTGACATGCAGGGACACTTGGATGGTCCACTGCGACTAATCTCAGAACTTCGGGAAGTTGATTGGGTATGTGCTGGGATTTGGAGTTGAGTGAGCATTGCCTGCTGCAGGAGAATCTGTTGCTGTTGAATAAGCAATTGCTGCTGAAGTTGATGTATAAGCGGGACAGTTGTCTGGTTATAAGTCCCTGGGGAGAGATTTTGTTGTTGGACAAGAATCAGTTGACGCAGGAGTGACTGAAGTTGAGCTGTTAAGTTTGGTTCTGGCTCTAATCCTCCTCCACTACCATTACCAACACTACCAGCTACAATATGTCCACCTGATGATGGTGGTGTTGGCGTTTCAACAGTGATGGAACTATCATCCATGTAGCGTAAATCGGCCGTGTCAAGAAAACTTAAGGAAGACAGTACAGAGTGACGCTTATCCTCTTCGGATAAGTTGGGATTATTGGTGCTGTCAATAATTGAGTTGACAACGTCTATGATGGGGACTCCTCCAGCACCCGTTCCTTCTAGTCCACCCAAAAGAGTACTAGTGGATGAATGAAGCGAAGAGCCCTTGGACGATCTCTGAAGTGTAGTTGTATTATTGGGAGCCGTAATACTAGTAGTTGTATTGGTCGGAACAGTGCTCATATTATTGTCTAATGGAGTAGAAGGGTCTACTAGTGCAGTCTCTTCTTCTGTCATCTCATCTGCGACTTGTAAAGAGCTTTCACCAGTTCTTTGATGCATTTGTATGTAGTGCTGATGATGATGATGATGATGCGGTTGTTGTTGCTGTTGCTTTTTGGCAAGGGAAGCTCGGCGAAGATTGGAACATTGCTCTTGAATGCTAGCGTGAACTTGGCGAGTAGAACAAGGGATTAGAGATGACATGGGAATCGGAGTCAATTCTGGAGTATGATCCTCAAATGGGGAGTGCAATGGATGATTTGGCGCATATATTGGACTTTTCTCCATTTCAATGGAAGATTCAACTGTAATTCCACTATCTTTCGATTCTACTTTTTCATTTTCGCTTATACCATGACTCCTTCCAGAAACATGAGTCTCAACGGTGGCTTTCCCTGCACCACCACCACCACCACCTCCATGATCAGTTTTGGAATGTCGGCGATTCGCAGGAATCGCAATCCCAGGGGCTTTATTTCGTTGGTCCTTTAAAGCTAATGTTTGGGGCGGTTGATGAATTCTATTTCTACCTGTTGGTGTGGTAGTTTCTGGGTTATGATTATTTTCTAGAAACTCTGGCGGAGGAGGAGGAAAATCTTCAATAGGTGATATATTTTTACTATGGCTAATAGGATGAATAACATTGTGACTACCATTATTGTTCAAACTGGAGGCATGCCTTGTACTACTACAAGACTCATAATTTGATTGATTATTGTTAGCAGTGCATTGTTGTACTGAGATTGTCGCTTTGTGAGTTCCTGCTTGAATATGTGAATCTCCCTCTGCTAGCTTGGAAACATTATTGTTGCCACCATTTTGTGGCGGTGGAGGTTGCATTCTTGGGGGTGGTGCTGGTGGAGGATGATGCTGCTGCTGCTTTTTGTGTTGATGGGAAGATTTGGATTTTGCAGATTTAGGTTTCGACGAAGATGCTTGTGCACTCTTCTTTTTGACAACCATGGAAGTGGAATCCTCATCAGAATCAAATGCTGGACTGGAAGAACGCTCCTTCTCTCCTTTTCCTTTGGTATCACTCGGGGATCTGGATTCACCACCGTTCTGAAAAATTAAACATACGATAGCAATGAGAATTTAGCACTTCATATATCACTAGTGCAATTATGCATGCATTCAAAGTCAACATTAGAAGGCTCTTTCTAATTGTGAGTTCAAATAAATGTGCCATAAATTATTCTTCTTGAGTCAAGAGCACTTCTTAACCGCAAGACGGAATAATATTTCGGCTCATCTTCACTTTCCCCATAAATTGAGAGGCATAATGACGACAGGCGTGACTTTCATTATAAAGATAGACAGCCTAAATCGTTGTAGTGCAGTAGTGTTTTAGCTGAAGAACAGCCTCGTCGTCACTACTTTAACTGCTAATGTAAAATTGGTTTCCTTTCCCTTCAAGAGTCTTCACTACTGGGAAAGTCAACAGTTGGAATATAGGAAATTTGGAATGCAGAAGGAGTGGAAGAAAGTTTTGTGCGTAGGTACTCCCGTTCTTTGCGACAATTCCATCCAACTCAGTTTTTGCAGTAAAATTTGTCTCCTCTTCTCGTGGCATGCTAGCTAGCAGCAGTAGTGGATTTTGTAAATGGAATGAAATGTAATATGCATGTAATCTTTGCGGATGAATGGGTTTTGAATTTGGTTTACATAGGTAGATTGGATATTGGATAATCACTTGGGTGAAAGCTTTGATGGGGGTGTTTGGCTGAATGAGAAAAACACATATGCCATGTTCAAGAAGATTCATTTTCATCGCAAAAAGAAAACCAAGTCTGGTAGTCTTACGGTGTATGATGTGATGATGACGATGGAGATGGTATGCCGTTTTAAGTTTCAGGTATCTTTATCAAAAAGATCTGTTTGCAAAGTGATGATGATGATGATGATGATAGTATTATATCAATGTATGTCATTTCATTCTTTTAAGTGTATATTCATTTCTGTCACGTATGTACTTATACTCAAAGGTAAAAACTCCAGTTTCCTGCAGCAGGGTAGCATTATTATTATCATTACGAGAAAGGATTTCAGCTTGAATAACAACCACGTTTACGCATATTTACTCCATTACACGGAGAAATCGAAAATTAATAAATTCTTTCGGTTAACACCTCTAGTTCCAAGACATGATGGCTGTTAATAAAGTACGTGCATACGTATACCTAAGAATTAATGCGTGTCTACTGATAAAATTTTCTCTTATCATCTGTGTAATATTTCTAATATGCATGATACATTTCATATTTGAATTCCATTGTCACCTCAAGATGAAACAAACGGTACAAATTCTATCATTTTCATCAGTATAGAGTAATAAAAACGAATGATTGATGATAGTGTGATGAACGATAATCATCACTGTAACAATCTTACACCTGGCATATTTCATATTTTGTAACTTTGCCTCTGAAATACTTGTATAATAGACATGCACTCAACCAGGTATATAATTGGGTTATATCGTATATTATAATCCTTGTGTATACTACAAACAACATGAAATCGAGAAGGAGAGAGAGAGGTGATATTTTGTATGCGTAGAATATTACAAGTATATGATAATGGAGGACAGTTGGGAATCAGGATTTGGAATCGCAACTAGTAATAACAATTACCAAAATTGTGATGATAATGATGATGAGTAGGTATTTGACATTCATGGAATCCCATCAACAGCCAACGTAATAATAATTTTATGCATAGGTATTATAAGGTAGTAGCCAACTTGAATTGATTCGTTCCAACAAAAAGAAAATTAATGATACGTTGAAGTCACAGCGTAGTAAACAAGGAGCACCTTCTAGATATAACTTTTGTTTTTTTGTACTTTGTCAATCCTTGGAAATAAAAGACATCTTGAAGGAGGTAATGACAACTTATGCTTGGGGTATTATGAAATGCAAAAAGGTAGTATCAGCAACGTCCATTTATGGCATTATTATATACAAGTTCTTGATTAATAAAAACGAACGACGGCAATCAGTCGTATTCGTAATAATTCCACCATCGCATCGTACGGCATAAATAATACACACAGCAAGTTAATACTCTTGTCACGAAATTCCTATATAAAAATTCATTTAAAATATATGCTTTGCAGGTAAGTATTTTTTTACAAAAATAAATATCAAGGGCGGTCGCTAAAAAGTCTTTACCGATAAATACTTTTACTACTGTTCTGTTTAAGTTGTGAGATAAACCAAACAAAAGTTTTCCTGAACAATTTCTCTTTATCAATATAGTACAGTTACTTATTACTACTGCACTACAGTCAGTCAGTTTCGTAGTAATGTGAGTGACTGACTGACAGGAGCAAGTTTGTATAAAATATGCATCAGATGGCTATCAATAAAAAAGGCTTCATGAAAATATTTATTTTCCTTCGTCTTCTCCTTCTGTCGTTTTATGCATGAGAACGCAACATAAAGAAGATAAAAAAGACAAAAAAAGGAACGCAGGTGTGCCAAACTGAATTGATAGGGGTGTACTGATATAGTCTATTAGCGTAAAAGCTGCATTGCATTCATTCATATTATCTCTATAAATCTATCGCCCAGCGTAAATTTATGTAGAACATACATATACTATACCCATTCGATATTCACAATACTTTTTGCTCTAATATTAACAAGGTTCAGAGAAATCGTTATTCTGCTCTCGGCATCACACAAAACTAGCACAATATGGTCACACATGAATGAAGAAGTCACAAAACTGAAAGCATTTCTTTTTCTCTCTCTATTTTTTATTCGCAACCATTACCATATGTTGTGTCAATCCCCTTGTGCCAAAAATGTACAGAGCATGTACAGTTGTGACAAGTTGATCTAAACAGAGAGAAATCTGGAATCTGGAATACAATGAAAGAGAGAGAGAGAGGGAGGTAGAGTGGTGGAGACGACATGTGAACGCATTGAATTTTTTTTTCGGTAGCATTGTCATTGTTGTTAACAATGTATGCATAAAATATATAAAATATTCACGAATCCACGTGCTTATGTAAGCAGCCTGAGAATTTTCCAATAAATATATTTATTTTAAAAGTACTATTAAATATGCCGCCGCTGCAAAATATGCATGGAGAGCAGTAGTAACGCCTCGCAAACCATTATAAAATAGATGGAGCGATTGGATTCCAAGGTTGTAGGAGCAAGCAGCGCTTATTCAAGTATGCTTGTTGCTGATTTTATTTTAACGCATGATTGGATCAGTGCAACATATCGGAAAGTATTAATATTCATTTTTAATAAAAAAAACTATTTTCTATATTATTACTTTTAGTATTTACATTTTCTTGTGTCAGTATATAACATTATATATCATCATAATAATATATTACTATACTCATCGATGTACAAAATATATTATGCATCTGTAATTTAGACTTGGTTCTGCATAGAGGGGAGTAATAGTGATAATACGGTATGAATTCTTATGTACATATATTTGTGTATTCTGAGTATTTACGTTGATGTGTGACACTAAGGTTATATAAACTAGTAGTGTAATTATGAAGTCAGAAACGCTGTATTACATATTGGAAAAAATATTTTGGTGTGTCGACAGAAAAAGAAATAAAAAAGGGAGAAAGATAATTCAGCGTGGTTGGTTGTATCAGGATGTCTCCAATACACACTATATATACGTTTGTAGCAGTGGCGGAAAATACTATGAAAAGGAAACAAACTAGAAAAAATGTAATCATATCCAATATCGACACACAGCAGCATAACTGTGTGCAATATGTATGCATTTCCCCATGCGGATATCCTATCGCCTAAAAAAATTGAGTCACGGAGAAAGTTGATATTTTTGTATTTGCATATTTTTAATACAGCGTCTCTTCCATCTACAGTCCAAATATTTAGAGGATCTCTGAAAATTCAACATTTACTCTGAATGTAGACTCCCTATAAATATTGAGATCGCAAGGAGATTGGAATAGAAGTACTGATATGTATATTTCACCTGCAAATGTAGAAGTAGCACGCATGCGATGGGGTAATATAAAAAAGAAAATTGTGTAAATATTATGCACGCAAGACTGAACAATTTTCCGTTGCTTCTTTTTCCAACAAAAGAAATTCACCACTACATTACCGAACTATTTTATCATTATTCTATCATTTTTTTTTTTTTTTGCTTTTTCCTGATTTTTTTTTTGCAATATCACCAAAAAAATCCCACACAACAACAACATCATAAAATGCATGATATGCTTTTTACTCAGAACTAGTCAAAGAAGAAAGAGAAACAACAACTTTTTTTTCCTTTTCTTGTCATAAGGATCTCTTAATACTATCTCTATATTCTGTATATGAATAGTTTAGGATACAATCTGTATAATATACACAAAAGTATATATATATTGTAATGTTTTGTGATTGTATGTATGTATTTATGCAATATGATTTATCTATTCTTCATAATGAATATAATGAATACACAGAACAAGTAAAAGTTCTGCTTATTTTAACACCTCTAGAGTAATAGGCTTATGTACCACAAGTTAGGAGAAACCGCGTTGTGTAAGTAAACCAAAATAGAAATGTATGAAAGTTTTCATTAACTTTCTCAGTTGTCAGGCTTGATGATGTGTGATCAACATTTTTATAGCATAGCATTTCACGATTCAGCAAAGTCCATTTAAAAGTAAGTATGCAAAATACGAAGAAGGTAACAAACTTATTTAATGTATTCAAAGAAATGTTGTGTTTAGAAACTCTCTTTATAGCAAGCAAGTGGATACTTTTTTAAGACTTTTATGGGATTGCAGATATTTTCTGAAAATTTTCATTTATGAGTAGATAAAATCTTTCATTCGGTTCAACGATCAATGAGAGTTAACGAGATTGAGACATCAAATGGCAGTAGCGACATTTAATTTAATTTTTCAACGATAAACAACTCTGCAAAAACTTGACTCGTTACTCTGCTCCGCATTTCGTTACCCAGAAGTTTCCAAATAATCATCGACAGTAAAAATGCTTAAGTTACATGCACTAAAATTTGGTTTGCATGAACGAATATAAAGATTCATTAATTTACAATTCGTGTAAAATACAGAAGCAAGGTGAGAGGTGAAAACGGATGAAAATTGGTACGTATTAGAGGCAACAGCAAATGGTGTCCTCATTCCTGACAGCAACGTAAATACTGATTATGGTTTAACACGAACTTGCTCTTTTCTCCATTTTGCACAAAATTGTGTCACAGCAGCAAACACATCTTTTTTTTACGCCTAGAGTAAAACAAAACGAAACTGCATGCAACTTTGCAGACATAAATATGCAGCCATTATTACCTTAAATTTCCAACATCACCTTCAACCTGTCAAAATCGCGTGCATAAAAATAGTCAAAGTTGCCCCAAGGGACATACAGTCAAAGTTTGCATTCATCCACTCAAATCGAATGTATCATATTGAAAAACACTTTTTTTTCTCCTTTTTGTGCAAACTATTCCAGATTCAATATAAACACGTCTGCTTGCTTCTATTCCAGGAAACTTTACTAGAAAAACATCTTCTTTTGAACTGGCAATAAATAGGGATGGCGGATGCTGACACAAATATAAACTACATAGATGCTTACTCACAAATCTACCTATAGATTTAGGCATTTTACACTATACCCAACACGACTTTCCTTTCATCCTATCTTTATTGCTTCAACAACAAACCTTTCTCTCTCTCTCTCTCTCTCTCTAACTGTTTCATTTTGGACACGGACGTGTGCACTCAATCCAACTTCCAGACTTCTACCTGTCTAAATCGTCTCATGACATATACCTATATAAAAAAAAGCCTTCACATTTATACAGGAGAAAGGAGAGATGGAAAACTTGCATCAAATATGCTACCATCCACCATCGCCTCAAATAACACAACAAGTTTTCCTATTTCCTACACAAGACACATTACGACCTGTAAATACAGTGCATGTCACTGCCTTTTCTGGTTGGTGTACAGAAAAAGAAATAAAGTAAAGTGTGTGGAAAGAAAATAATATAAGTACACATATTATGCATATGAAAAGGTGTTTCATGTGTGCATGTGGTGTACACTTTTTATTTGCTACAACATCATTCCTCTTACAAACGTTGTACCATTACTTTTAAGACCAGACCACAACCATCATCATCTTCACCATCATCGTCGTCGCTTTCTAGACTTCCAGTCTACTTTTCGTGATGACATGGCATTCAAAGTTCAAAGCAAACTTTTCTTCAATTTTATTACAAGTACATAGACACATGCCTAATACCTACATATATACCTATACAATGGAGGAACACGGTAGCTTGCCACCACCACCTACCACCATGCCAAAAAAAGGAAAGAAATTCATCTGCTAAACTCTTTTTGGAGATGTTTTGGTCATACGTTCTTCTCTTCTTCTGTTGGTTAGGACTTTCATGGCATGCATGTATGCTACTTACCACTAGTGTTTTAGCCAGAAGAGCAAACAAGATGTACTCAAGATAATCACAGCGAGAAAGTTGCAAACGCAATGTGGTTGGTTGTCGACTGTGAAGCATGCTTCCAATGGAAGGAGAATAGATGAATACATAAAATAAACTTAGAATTCACCTTTACCCTCTGCGCTTATGCAATTTTACTTCTTAATCAGTTTTTGTTCTGGCGACCTAGTTTTGCGTAAGAGATGCAGAAAAAGTTTTTTTCCACTTTGAGAAAGAAAATCACCAATTCTGTTGTTCAACACAACCAACTGATGATTGCGCAAAAATTACTACAACTTTAATTAAGGGAATCACAACACTTGAGTGTAAACATAATATGAATAATGATTTCTTTTTTTTTTGTACCTGATTTCCGTTGTTGTTCACCCCAAGAGAAGTGTTCTTATTAGATTGCCCATCCACGGGATTGGGGATGACAGCTTTAGTGTTGGAAATGTCAGTTACCTGTGATAATCAGTTTATATTTGAAACATCAGCAACATCATAGTACCAGTTTGAAAATACATTTTGAAAATTTTCTATTTACAGCGAGTGATGCAATAAAGTAGTTGGAAGGTTGTCGAATTGCCCGATCAACGATGAAAGCCAACAGCACCAATATGTTTCCAGAGACGGTGAGCAAAATGCATAAACCGAGGCTAATCGCAATGGCGATTGATAGCCAGAATCCAAACGGAGGGGGTGTGAACGGGTCCTCTGGGAACAGTTTAGATGTATCATTTGGGAAGGTGTTGAGAGTGTTGTTGGGATAGACTCCAGGATCATCCAAGCCACCCTCTAGGCTACCGTTTAGTATGGAACATTCTGTAGCGAACACCTCCCTTCCAGTGGGATCTCCACAGTACTTTTGCCAAGCCTGCCGGAATTTCCTGAAATTTCACAAGAAAAAAAAAACAATGATTATATTACTAATATTTTTATTTCATCTGAAAAAATTTTAAACCCTTTTCATCAACTCACTATTCGTAAACTTATAACAAAAATCATTAAAGTTTGATCTCATGCGTATCAAAATCATATTTTGTAGAAATGCGAATGATGCATTACTTTGTAAGAAAATCAAGAAAAGGAAGCACGTGACTTGTCAGTTTACTTTAAAGTCTGTCATGACTGATTAGTAAGTGGTTAACGGGTGTGGGGAGCCACTTCCACGGGAATTCTTTCATTTGCCAGCCAAGTGATATATTACAGCAGACAGTCTGCTGTTTTGTTAAAAAGTTATTGTGTGAAGGTCCGGTTCTTTTCTCTCATGCCTTCTATATTGCCAGCAATAATGCAATATAAACGTATATAAGCCTAACTTTGCTAGCATGTATTTTACCCATATGCTTGGTTTTAATCACCAGCCCATCTTTCATCCCCTCCCATCCTTTTTCATATGTATTGTTATCTAAATTAGTGGGCTTGCACTTTGCTCGTATAACTGTCTTACTCGTAGATAAATAAACCATTTCAGACAAACAAACATACATACATACATGTATATAACCTGCCGGTTGGAAACATGCTGAAAACTTATACCATACATACCTATACACTTAAATAATTGGGTGCAATATCACATGGTGAGTAAGTAGCACACATCAGAGAGAAGGAAATGTTTGTTCGAAGAACATCCAGGGTCTTTGACTGGAGGAAAACATGGTAAAAGAGGCTCGGCAAAACGACGTCGCAGAGAAAGTAGCAAACTTTTGTGGCCTTGTCAAAGGAATGTGTATTTACAGTAGCATATATATACGATGATGAACAAGGACAAAATGTGAATCACAGTCGTGAACTTGCCTTGCCAAAACACATATTTACTTTATACATGCCTTACTATTTACTACATTTATAGTGTCTATTTAAGCTAAAAGTGTTTGTGCTTCCCAAAGAAAACGATTTTATTTATGCACTTAAATAAGTGCTTACACACCTCCTATGTTACATATTATAATTAGTGTAGTATTGAGTATGCTTTCTCCACCACAACACGCACACGCTCACTACACACCATCTTTCATGGGCAAATTACACATTACAGTATACAAAATACATGCATGTTCATATAATATTTGTATTAGAAATTTTAAGAGAGAGAGAGAGAGAGAGAGGGAGAAGAGAAGCGCTGGGAAACTAGCGAACAATGTGAAGATTGACTTTATCAGTCTTCTCTTCTGTTTAGTCTCATTTTGGTTGACTGCATGCGGGGAAGAAGAGGGAGTGTACATAAAATACAATAAACTATAATATGACATATAATTTAATGGGGAAGAGTGCTCTTATAGTAGTACGCTTTGTCGAGTACAAAACCCATTTAGCCCTTGGAGAAATGAAATGAGTACGTAGTGGAGCGAACGAGCCAATATGCTCTTTTTTTATTATTGCTTTCCCTGAAAGAAGAAGTGCATGGGTTGCATTCTCCTCAACTCATCTATCTTTTTCTTCTTCCAACAAAGCATTCAAAAGTATATGTATATTCAAGGATCCTAAACTAAGCAGTAGCTACTAACTAAAAGCTAACAATAGAGAAAGTAAGTAGAACAACATACTTTATTTTCTATAATATTATTATTATTATTTATTTATTATCATCATCTTCATGTACCCCTTTATAGTAACTTATTTTTTCCTGATAAAAGACCAGGATTTCAAAGAGAAGAGAAGATTGATGGATTCCCACAGATTTGCCTGCTGTTTTTGTTTACTGACTGCTGCTGGGCTCTTTTGAGGCTATGTATATGGTATGATCATTTGGTTACGTTTTTTTTCGGCTTTGCCTCTTCTCACCATCATATCAGCTTGCTTCCTCTTTTTCTGAAGAGGTAGGCTTCATAAATATTGCCCAGTAATGCTGATTACCCAGTTTGTTTTCTAGATATTATACTTGTTTTGTTTGCTTTCATCAGTAAAAATTTAAAAGCGAATGGGGTTTGCGCAAAATAAAGTCATAAAATAACGAATTCTTGCCGGCTGGGCTAGTACATATTCTTGCAAAGCATGCATTGGATGTTGCATAATACTATATGAGTGATAGTTTTTTTGTCCTTACTCCTTACTTTCTCCCATTCTGAGTAACTTTGTATGTAGGTGTTTATTGTCATCCTCTCTAATTGCAGAATTCCACTATACATGTTTAAACTGTCTCGGGAGAAATTTTACTGGGGATGGAAACTATCATTCAAAAAAAATAAAACATCTAAACGGAGCCAATGCAATGGCACGAGCAAAATACACGTGACGGGGCACACAAAAAAATATCCAGTAGGGAAAGCCAGAAGAACAAGCACTAAGGATATTTTTACGGGATTTACAGAGATTGCTGTTCGACTCATCGTTCGTTTTATTTGAATAGAGTCATTCAAACGGAGAACAACGCTACTACTACCCCAACGGTTCGTATATTACATTCATTTTTCACTTGCACGACACCAGTCAGTCAGTCAATGATGATGATGATGATAATAATAATGATGATGGCTCTATACTTTTTCTCTCATCATCGACAGCACACTAGCATGCTGGTGTTGGTGGTGCTGATGATGAGGATGCCATACCGCTATGAGACCTAACTCTGTCCCTTCAAACACTCACCAACAAAAATAATGATATCCTATCTTCTTCACAATGGTCTCTAGTCTCTAGTGCTCATTTCCTCTCGTATAGTAAGTGAGTGAACGTGAACTACAGCCTCTTTGCTCGTTTTTTCGGGTTGTTGGCAGCATTCTACCTTTTTCACTGATGATGAGCATCCTGCTGCTTTAGGAACTAAAGAAGACTGATGAGATGATCGACTATGGACTACTACACAGATGTATGTAGACGAAGGTAGTTGTGGATGCTGGATGAAACGAAGATGCTGATGAGCATACAGTTAAACTTGATATTTCCCGAAATGATGATGACGATATTCGAAAACTACTAGTCCGTGCTCTGCCTTGCTACTTGATCTGGTCTCTGGTTTTTTATGTATTAGTAAGCAAGCACACAAATGAGCATTTATATGTATGAACAAGGTACATGAATGACTGGTATTTTTGGTATTATTATGGGTTTGTATGTATGTGTTTATTAGGTATGCATAATATTCTGCTTTGTAAACGTTGCAAATTATGGCAAGCGAGGGCTTGGATGAAAGTGAAAGCAAGATGGCTTTTACTAGTGGCGTGGCGGCGACTTTTTATTATACAACCACAACTACATATATACTGAATCCCAGTCACCAGTAAAAGATGCTTTCTACCTGCAAGTTGATGATGAGCAAAAAGTAGCCGCAGTTATGAATAAAGTAACTAGCGAAATTTATCATGTTTTTCGGCTTGCAAATTTGCAATTTCCGTCGCATATTTGCTTGCATCGAATGAAACTACTATATAAAAACGGTAAATTGTAATTTTCAAACAGTAAATATTTTAGAGTAAATAGTAAAAATGGAGGAAGCATACAAATAATGATGTTTCAATCTACGGTGAGCAGGGTAGCAGCAGACAGCTTAATTGTCAGACTGATTTTCATTTCCATCATTCTATTTCATCTTGATGTCGTTGGGATGATATTTTTATGCTTGTTAGGTTTTAATTTGTTACACTCATTCGATTGAAACTATGCAGCAGTAAATGATGATTTTTATGCTGTTTTAACGGCAAAAGTTGTGCCTTCGCTTCATTTGGCCCTTTTGGTCTCTTCTCGCTGACTGACTGATGATGATGAGAGAAGGACCAGGCCGGAGATCGATTTCCTGTTCTTTTCCTTCCGCATTTCCAAGCCAAAAATACATGAATTAACTATGAACAAATATCCCTAGTCTATTATACACCTTGAAGCCCAACTGGTGGTAGTAGAAGCGGGAAAGGAAAGTTGCTGTGCATAGTTGAATGCCTTTTCGGGGAAACGATAATAAAACCAGCGACGTTTTTGCATATATTATTCAGTTATCTTTGAAAGTGATGTAAGATCTACGTCACAGCTCTTCAAAAACAACTTGCGTAATAATGCTCACCCATTATTACAAAGCGGAGTTTGTTCATGTACTCTTTTATAATTTTAAGACGCCAAAATCAAATTCATCTACTAAAATTTTCAAGGGTTGATGCATGGCTGATTTGAACCTATCCATAGCCAAGTTTGCTTTAAACTGTGTATTCACTCAAAGTTCAGGATTGTCAAAAAATGCGACAAGTTATAGTTGGGTATATGTACAAGTTGGATAATTTATGTATTTTGACCGGCAGCCGCGGCACAGCACACTACTCCTCTTCAATGTACAACATTTTATGAAGGCAGTTATACGTTTACATTTAGCTAGGTGACCTCCATTAGGCACATATACCAATATATACATCTGAATATTTGTGGTAGGCATTACGTTACTGAAGATCAACATTCATCACTAGAAGCCGTCACACCATGACTTTCCTCAGATAGTCATGATAAAAATAATGAAGATACCGTAATAACCAAAACTATATAGAGCATGGTGTTGATGATGATGGACTCACGCTGGGTTCACATTTGCTATATAAACTCCAGGACAGAAAATGAACTGGAAGTTTCATATCATATGGGCATGTACTTCATTGCAGTATAAAGCTGATACTCTCACTTCCAAATTCCTGCATATGATTCACTTTCTTTAGTTGGTGGTTTCAGTAGAAATCTTTCTCTACCGGAAGCACAAAGCCAAGACCACGAGCCAAACTCCCAGAAAGGGGTAAATAAAAATTGGAGTGCGTGGTAATACTATAATGATGCTATACTGGTAGAGAAGCCAGCGTGCTCATGCATCTACTATTTGCTCGCATGATTTTTTCACATTAGTAGTATTTACAGTGCATTCAATTGCTACTGTACTTCTGAATCATCATGTTACATCCAAATAATATGCACATACCTATTTCCTTGGAAGATGTCACTATTGCCAGCCCCTTTTACATACAAGCAAATAAACATATGGATAATATATCTATTTGAACAAGGAAGTACCTAAGCTTCAAGTATTCTGGCTCAAATGAAATAAAAATAGATCTGCTAAAAATACATATGGATAATATATCTAATATATCTATTTGAACAAGGAAGTACCTAAGCTTCAAGTATTCTGGCTCAAATGAAATAAAAATAGATCTGCTAAAAAATAACATATCAACGAGTACTCACATTTTGAAGAGAGCTGGTAAAGCAAATTATAAGTCTTTTACCATGTTTACAGGTAAGGCACATAATATATGCATGCTTTACTGGTTACCTACTATTACACTAAGTAATAGAAAAGCTCAACTTGAGGATGCGTTTTTCATAATTACTGACATTTCTGTTGTTAGTGAGATCATATTTGTGTAGTTACATCCGTTTTCATAATAGGGCTTGTGTTACGAATTTCACAGTTAAATATATGCTCGCAGACAGGTAATAATAGAAATACATTTTCTAAATTAAGATTTGCTCGTATTTGTAAGCTCTGAGAATATATGTACGGAATATGGATTCCGAGAATGACAAGGTTGCCAGATAAAACAGATTTTGGAATCAAGGTCCATGTAGAACTCATTTTCAGATAATTTCTTTCATGCATGTATTTACACAAAACTGAAAAAGACCACAAAACGTAGCATACACAACAATAAGTACACGGGCGGGCCTTTGATTCATAACGCATAATGTTAATGGAAAGTACACTAATGAGCGACCATCCATCTCCCACTAGGGATATTCCGACAAAAATAACTACATGCTACCGGCTTTTCGCTAAAGGAAATTAGATACATGCATAAACCTTACCTAAAATTCACTCAAATAGGAGTATATTACCTACATGTGTGTTGTCCCTAAATATATCATAACCGTACCATTTGTATGCATGCATGTGAAAGGCCATGTCTCTCTATTTATTCCAGCAGCTTTTACTACTTTCCCTACACTACACTCTTCTTTCGTTTCACATGGCATTTATTAAAGCTAAGCCATGTGCTAGAATTTATTTATCCAAAATGTTCCTACCAACTGTGTTCCTGGTAAGCCAAAGAAAACAAACCAGCTATGTATACAATGTTATTACAGATGAGAAAATGACCTATCAAACCAAGCGTATATTATACTCTTTAGGTTCAACTACCTATTCACACAAACTGTTCTATAAACACATTAGACCTGAAAATTACATAATGATAAAGATAACATGTGGTAAAGTGATTCACTAGGGAATAAAAAGATCTGACTACCTTGCCCCTACTGGAAGGTACTTTTCATTTGAATCTCTCAGGATATCCCCTCCAAAAATGAAGTGAAAACCTGTTCATTCTCTGACCCATTAAAGCATATTTACAATTAATTGGCATGCTTGAAACCATTGTTAAATAACATGTACGTTTAAAGGACATTAAAGCTATGCTGAATAAAACTTTAACGTATGGATTTTTATTTACATGCTTAGTCGCATCATTCATTGTATGATGATAAGTATCACGTAATTTACGTGATACTTATCATCTATTCGCATAATGGTACAATTAGTACAACTACAAGCAGAGGTAACGACAAGCAAATAATAAAAAAGCTGGAAGTTCTTTTTTGTCTAGGTTCACTTTCCCCATGAAACAGGATTTGGGAGCTACAAGTTTATGCTATAATAGCATTGCTATTCACATAGACTATGTACACATTTGAAACGGAAAATTTTTGTAGGAATAGACTACGCCTGTAAAGGAATATATTATTATCCACGATAATTACTATTATCGGGTGTATGAAAACGTGCCGAACAAGCCGATTATTATTTTTCTACTTTCTCAACTTTGTTTCTAGATCTACCAGCAGCAATTCAACTACATTTTGATGTAACCAACTCACCACTACAAAACAACTTCATTTGCTTCAATTGCATTTCTGCTTTAAGGAGATATTTACTACAGCAAAAAAACTGCGTAGTAAACTGTGAGTGTTTTCTCATGGGATAATTCGTGGTAATGGGAAATCATTCTCTTCTGGTAACATAACTAGTTTTCCACCTTTGTACATCGTAGCTTAAAATTACTATATAGAATTATTCACCAAGTTATTCTGTTCTGGAAACCAATCATTCAATCATTGTATAATAATGCAGCTTAACCAGTTAACTGTAATGAGTCGGAAGAAGCAAACAATAAACAGGCCGAAGAAAATTCAAACTGAAAATCTTGTGTTGTAGTGTTGGACTGCCTGACACAGGTAGAAAACATGGAGGAGAAAGCTAGCATTTTTCATCTATTTTTTCAACGGCTACAGAGATAATAAAAATAATAATGAAAATACTTTTTTTGGTGGTTGATGATGCTCATTTACTTGTGCAGAAAAAAGGTAAGGATAACAGAGGTAAATACTTTTTATTGTCAATCTGTCCGTACAAAGGTCACATCAGCCCGACAAAGGTTGCCATACAAAACTTCCGGTTTCGTTCCTTTCCTAGCTGCAAAGTATGCACATAAATCTTTTGTGAATTGAATAATGCTTCTGCTGATAATGATACTAATGACATAAAGGAAAATACAAGTAGTTACCAGGTTAGATGGAACAATTTTGGCCATAGGGAACAGCTGAAAAGGTATGAAGTATGAGGACACTAATAGAGAGGTCAACAGAGATAACTTACAAAATGGGCTGTCGGTTTTTATGCTTTTACTGTAAAATCGTTATTTTTCTAGTTTTACAAAAGAATATTCTGCAAATAATGAGTCTATTACAAACATGTACCTTTTTTAAAAGGCGGATATTCATTATAATTTGCACAATATAGGCTCAAAGTTTAACGTGACAACACATACATTAAAAAAGACTGCTCATTAGCCCTTACAATTTTTTACTCTTTGTCAACAAGACAATAAAATTTTGTAAAGGGAGCAGAAAAATGAAAAGAAAATGTGCTACTAGATATACTGCAAAGAATGTTTTTAATGCTCCATTAAAATATCATCATGTTCTCCTCTGAGTTATACTGGTTCATTATAATTGGCATTAAACTCAAGGACATATTCATTATTTCATACGTTTTTATGGGTCAAAACAAATTATGCGGTATAAGTAACTGCTTTTATGGCTCTAGAATGGCGATAGGCTCATTTTATTGCAGAGAGAATCAAAATATAAGGTATTGTGACCACTTGGTCCGTTTGTACTATCAATGTACAGACAGTTATTATTAATATCGCAATACTGAAAGACAATCTTTATTGTACTTCCAACAGTTTCGACCAAATAATAATTATTGTTATTTGTTTGCCTACCAAATTTTATCAGGCTTCACGGTTTTCCTTCCATGAAATTTTGTCACAAACCCCCAGTCAGTCCAGATACTCTAAAGCAAGATTAGAGAATATAAAAAGTTTGCATGCATATGTATATGGAATATGGATCCTTTTAAAAATTTCGGTGGTATTTACCCATTTTTTTGTTATTGCATACCCTATAAGGTAAAATATAATAGAGTAAAATAGCATCTGATTCTCTGACAGTTTTTGTGATAGGTGTACAGCTGTATTATACCTTCGACCTGCCAAATGAACCCCTATCAATAATAGAGAAACCAGCTATCACACACACAACGCAGCCAATGCACTCGATCTAGCCACTTTTGCAAATGTAGCAAAATCCATTTGTCAACAACAAAATGCAGATTGTTTATGTTAGACAAAAGCATCGACTTGAAAAAGTATTGAGAATGAACGAATGAATTTGGAAAGTGCTACGTGTGTGACGAAACAGTACCAAAACTTTCCTTAACTTGGAAAGATTTTCAATTTGTCTGACTTCCATGTAATTTTTTTTGGATTCCCATTTCATTCGAAAATTGCGAGCGTAAAAAAGTACGTCTCTGACGTCTACTCTGTGTAGTAATATAGGCAACTGCTGCAAAAATGCTGCGGGTCTTCATTACCAATATTCAGCACTCAACTTCAAGGATTGTTATTGAAGTATTCATAACCTCGCACACATTCTAACGAGTGGAAAAAAATATTTATGGATAGTTGTAAATTTGTAAATGCAAATCTGTATCGCTGAGCAGAACTGCTTTTAACGAATTTCTATGAACACAATGTGACTTTTTTTTTACTTTTTTCATTCACACGAAAATGGAGTCAGGGCAAGTCACAGATGATGAAAACATGTTTACAATCGTCTTAATAAGATTAAAGTTTATTTTGTGGTGAAATGAAGGCATAACAGCGTATGGAGCACAAGGACAATTTGGATACGTCCTCATACTCAAATTAAGATTTTAAAAAATCTATAATTTGTACAATATTTGACGTATGTGCAGTTTTGAAGTTTGGAAAAATAAGATACCTACACACAAACGCAAATCCAACGAGGAAAACTTGCATAACCACTTTGTATCACTTCCAAAAGGGATGTCGTGACATTATCGCTGTAGTCTAGTCTAGGTTCTAGTCTTACGATGCCCCATAAGCACCAATGTAAAAAATGTGGACATATGCACATCAGTCTGCATAGCTGGTGGTAGTATCAGCAAGTGAAAATAAAATTTATGCTGTCCAAAATTTTGAACTTTCACCATTCTGCTTACGTTAATCTAGAAATTATACGGCCAGTTGGTTTTTTGAGTAAAAATCAATAAAAATAATTGATGCTATTAAAATATACTCTGCACGTACAGACAGAGGTTTATATATGTGGTTGTTTTCAAAAGGAGTTAGATTTATAGATTCGGGGAGATATTGTTATAATAGAGTGATATGTATGCACATCAAAATATACGGCATTTGATGCTTTCTCAGTTGACATAACTCATTCATGCGTTAAATTTATTTCAAGGCATATAGAACAGCATATTTTTTTACTGTAAATAAGATTCAAAATGGAGGCAGTAGGCTAAGAAAGTCTTGAGCTTTATCGGGATAGTTGTTATGCTGAAAAGTACATAGGTTTGTGCTGAACTCATCAGAAATGTGACATCATCAATAAATTCAACATACTCTTTTTGGAAATACCTACGTGTGGCAGCATGTCCTTTGAATTAGCATAGCACATTAATTATTCACTCAAGCATATTCTGAAAAGTTTTTTAGTGTCACCGATAAACTGTAACAACGATTTCAATTAGCTAACACACGTCACTTATTTCATTAGTTTACGATAGCAAAACTAGCATCAGCATTCCATTTCTGTGTTCATAAATAAATAATATTCTAGAATCCGGCACAAGTGGTTAAATTACACTAACTAACACTTATACGAACGGCCATCACCGCAAATACTCTTTTGGTGAAAATTTTCTTGGAATTCATGCCTATTAAATACCACAAAATTCAAGGGAAATGAGGGAAATTGCAACGACAGCGGAAATGGACCCGCGTCGTTTTGGTTTGGTTAGTAAGTACAAGTATCTATGTTTTCAAGATTTTCGTCTGTTTAGAAACTCCAATGAAAGTGAAAGTAGACATACCTACACACATTTTGCAAAAGAAAATAAGCCATATACAGATGTACCCAAATTTCAAAAGAATCTTAGTCTTAGATATCTACGCAGTACACACTTTTTGATATATCTATAAACTACCTACGTACGTATCTCCTGCCATGCCAAATAAACTGTTGAGAACATGCATAATGCAGCCTATGTATGGGAATAAACTACTTACATGAAACGCTACACTTTTTTTCTCTTTTTGTTCCCTGCTGCTTCTGCTGGAAGTGTATTAAATACACATCCTCTTCAGTTACCTCTTACTTCACACAAGATCCACTTCTTTCCAGTGAACTTTTTGAACAGTTTAATTTCACTGGGGGATCATCTGTATATTTAGGACTAGTTGGTGAAAACAAACAGAAAGCCATGCAGAATGAATGAACTGATATTAACCGTACATCCATTATGCCCACCTACCAAAAAAGAAATGGAGAAAGTACGGCTGTCTGTATAATGCTACATGGCTGGCTTGCATGCTTTAAATTTCACTTCCTCTCATGCCATGTGCTCACTAACTTCCTCAGAGACTTATTTCCAACCCACAACAAGACCATAAAAGAGGCTTAGCATGGTGTGACCAAGATTCTTATACAAGGATTAGCCACATCTTCACAGGAAGCAAACGTATAAACTTTTATGCGTTCAGCTTTGTAAACATATACCTACATATATATTAAAACGAACAAGCGTCAGTATAGACTGGATGAGTACACATTGTACACATTCTCTGTGTAAAGTATTCTCTTGCGAAGCAGCAAGAACACAAAAAGTAAATCACACTTTCACCCAACTCATGCTAAGTCGCACCCAACACACAGACTGACAGTAAAAAAAATAATAAAAGAGGCAGAAAAAAATAAGAGAAGAGTCGGTTCTTTAGAGTGGTTTGGTTTGGTTTAGGTGAAAAAATTAAAGTTATTTCAAGTGGAATAATAAAAAATTCAAATTGTTTGCAATGCCATACATAATTTCAGCAGAGAATACATATGTACACAAGCATATTATGAAAGATGTATGAAGTAGAAACTAGTTTACAGACTCTGTGCATTCTCTAGTATTTAAAAAATGCTAAACCAAACAAGTTTCTCTTTTTTAACCGTGTAACGAACGTGTGTTATGTCCAACTGACTGAAGTGTGTCAGAAGGACAGACTGAACCACAAAAGATATTAACTGAAAGTATGTATAAGTAGTTATACGGCATGGCTGTTTTAGACCGCTGGACAAAAAAGTATTAAAAATACGTCTGGTAGTAATGATAATACGTGGCAAATGGCAAACTTTTTTTTAGAGTTGAGTTACATTAATGTAGAGAATAGAGAAAGAGGATAAAGGTGGCAATAAAATTTAATGACGGGAAAACCAACAATAGAAAATTTGGAGACTTATCATCGTTGTCATCATATTCTGGTGTGCTGGCTGACCACAAAATGATCAAACACAATCTTTTAACAAAAGAAGAGAATAAGGAAGTTTAAAAAAGACTTACGATAATCGTGTATGTGTTTTCTGCTATTAAACCGATGACGACGACAAAATGGGCATATTTTTATGTTCTTTCAAAGTTAACATGACAGTGTCTAATATCATCTTTTTGTAGAGTTGCTGGGGTTAGTATAAAATTTCTATTGTTGTGGAGCGCAGTGATGTAGTATGCTAGCTGACTACACACACACACAACGGAACAATACATATTTATGGACTCATTATACTTAAACGATTATGGGTGTGGAGTAGCATAAAAACTGGTAGATTCAATCATCTCATTTTTTCTGTGTATTCTATACTTTCACTGAGATAGGCATACTTATAAGGTATTTACCATCACATACACAATATACATACATGGTCAACGTGTACTAAAAAATGTGTAGGACCTTGTATGCGTCCACGTCATACCTGTTCATTCGCATATCGCAGTAAATCCGAGTTTATATTAGAAAAAACTGTTTGTTTGGCTTGGAATATGTATACGAGAACATTACAGTTATTATAGCACGTATAATATGAAAAGGTAAACAAGCAAATTCTAATTCAATTTTATTGTCTAAACGAATCTCTCTTTTTTTATTCATTGTAAGTATATTATTACTACACACAGCCTTATATCTCTAGTACACATCCAGAGGGAAAGCAAAGTGGGCGTGAGTCCAACAACCAAACAAAATGGATGAAACTAAATGGACTCATTCATTCACTCGCAAAGTTTTGTTTTGCAAGTGTTTTCCATAAGATACCGATATAAATGCAGCAAAGCAAGTATAACAACAATGGTTATTGTAAGTTTCACTTGCCATTCTCTGTAAGATATTTTGATATAGTGAAGGTGGTAGTAGTAGTGCTGCTGTGTTATTATTGTTATTTTAGCAGTAAATAAATAGATTATTGTATGAATAGCATGAATAAAAACTACATACATCTTTACACACCTACACAAACCAATATACATACTATGTCTATATATTACAATATGCAAGGCAAGAGAACAGTAACTAAACGAGGTAGTCAGACGCACACTTTCACTCGATAAAACCTAGTTATTTTTCATACCCTTTCCTGAATGCACAAAAAAAGTTTCAATAACACACGATTTACAGAAACAAACTGTTATTTTTTTTGCCGAAAAAAGGTGAAATGTGTGTGAACGAAAACAAGAGGAAAGTAAAACAAGGAGTGAAAGGAAATCTGCATAAAATTCATATTATTATTATTTTTATTTTCCTACATGCACACATTCATTGGAGCAGCAAAGGTATGCGTACTTTCCACATTCGTATAAGTGCCTATTAGATATGAATACAAAAAGAGGAGGAAAATGTGATAAGAGAAGTCACCAAACCATCAGCCGAGGCTGGTCGTGTTTTGGTGAGAAGCTCATTTTTGATGCCTTTCTCGCATGACTGGATAAATTCGCTTTGGATGTTGAGGAAAAAATCTAAACGATCCCTAGTGCAATGTTTGTACAAAAATTTATATCAAAATAAAAACACACGCATTTATTTATTTTTCCATCAAATATACATTATTATTGCACCAACATCACCACTACCACCAGTCATACACTCAATAGGTGTTCATGGTAGTAGCGACGGGGACATAAATACAGTACCAACAACAGCAGCAGTCTACATACAGTTTAGTTGTTTCTCTCTCTGTCTCCTATTCTCGTAAACTTTTTTTTCTACATTTGTATACAAAAGCTTTTTGGCCTTTGCCCAGGTACACACTTGTATAAGTAGGTACGAATATCAGGAATCAGGATAAACGTCCATTTTCTCTTTTTTCGGTAATGTTCTTGTTGTTACTTACATACACATGAAAAAATATGTGAATGTTTCGAAACGTAAATACATATGAGAGAATATAATGGCGTGTGTAACCCTTTTTCTTGAAAAAACATGGTATGGATAAACGCAAAATTTTGACAATAAGTCAATTTCACTCCCTCCTGGCTACTGTTATAACATACATGCCAACGTTTGCCTTTGGGATAGTCACGGTCGAAAAAACGGTACAACGTAGCTCCCTTAGGTATGCATGTACACTGAGAAGTTATACATAAACCGTGTATAAAACTTATAGACTGGCGAAATAATAAGGGCAAAAGTACAGATCGGTAAAAGAATTTGGAGTGAAAGAGAAAGTGAGAAATCCCTTTTCCGGTCGGTGAGATTCATGCAAAGAATAGAATAAGAGGAAAATAAGGAGCTGTACTGTCAAGTTGAGGTCGAACCAGTTGCTGGATTTTGATGGTCGTCGTCGTCTGTAGTTATTATTGATGGTGTGTTTACAGTGTGTATACTGTATGCCAAAGGCTTATATTCGCCTTCAGAATTCATTCAATTTATTCGCTTATGGATATAAATACCTATGCAGGTATACATGGGCGATATTATAAGATTGGAAAGGGAATAGAAAGAAGAAATGGAGAAACATACAAGGGAAGACAGAGGATAAAGTTTTCTTTTCGTTTGAAAAGCTTTGCCACGAAAAAGTACTTTGAACGCGAAAAAATTGTTTATTTTTGAGAAATATCTGAAAAGCACAGACAGACCACAATCAAGTCATAAACATATGGATAAACGAGTGAAAGCAAGTTTGAAGATGTCTTTAAACAGAGAAAAAATCCCGTTCTTTCAATGTTTTTAACGGTTAGTCAATTTTATTGCTGACTTAAAGAAACTCAATACAAAAAACCTAATATTTGTCGTTGCAAACTGAAAAGTCACGGTCTTTGACTCGTGTGAAAAATGAAAGCGAAAAAAAGTATAAAAAAAACTTTTTGAACATACATACTTTAAACTGTCGTCGAATTTGAATCATGTCTTTTTGCTGCCTATCACCACACACCACCATTCGCTTATTCCTTCCATTCAGTGTCTATCACGACATGAGACCATAAACTAAAAAAGCAATCTATTCTCCAACACTTAAAGTTTATGTATAAAAAAATACGGTCATTAGTGCTTACCATTGATCCATAAAATTACCAGAGATGGTAAAAATCTGCTTGGATCCATTCCCTTGGCCATAGTATGTTGATCTCTCCAAATTGTAATCGGAGTCCATGATGATACACTTGGACAGCTAAAAGTTTTGCTCGCCACAAGATAAATGATGGTAAAGTTTGGTATGCTGTTTTCTCGCTGATGTGGTTTACATTGGTGTCGATAATGATGGAGTAGTAGTAGTAGAGTGACCTACAACAATGTAGATAGTAGAAGCATCAAATATGCGTAAACCAAGTAAACTGAGTTAAAGGCAAACACTGTCCTTGGTGCTTCTACTTATACTTTCACTCCTTTTCTGCTGATGATGTAACCTTCTGCAAGTTTATTCGGCTGTCCTCTCTATAGTTTCTGTTTTCTCTTTGGTAATCTGAAGACAATTTCAATGATAATATGGCTCGCGTCTCTCGCATAAAAAGTTTATTGAAGTTGTTGTAGGAGTTCTTCTCTATGAACGCGACGATAAATTTATATACCATCTTTTTTCACTGGATAAATAGTGTCACATATTATATATGCATTACAACAGCAATACAAGTTATTTATTTAGTTTGGATAGAATCATGGGCATCATTACTTCACTCTCCCTCAAACAATCTTCATCTACGATGACACCATTATTATCTGGAGAAAACATCAAAGTTTTCCTACAAGCTTGGAATGATAGTCGGCGAGTAGGGTGTGCGAGCAAAGAAGTTGTAATAATTTTGTTTGAAAACACTTTATGGTATGTACTGCCAACTTTGAATTGGTCCATGGAAGCATAATATATATGACATTATCAACACATACAGAAAATACGACAAAAAAAAATCTACACACACTTGACAATCTTTTATCCAAATAACGTAGGTGTAGATATGCATATAATGTAATATTAAATACGTACAGTGTATAGTTAGCTCATAAAGGTTTGTCAAATTATTCTATCCGCAAGGACAATATTAACTTTGATTTGTTTGTATTGAATCATCATTATATATTTATAAAGTTCTATTGTGATCTAATTGTTTAGCTTAATATGAAGCAATCACTTGATCACGTTCTTCATTGGAGTTTTCTGATAGCCGGATAACCACACCAATTATTATAGTCGTGCTTCTTTTTTGAATATCAATGTTATTTTTGTAATTCAAGTCACCATTTGAAATGCAGCGCCGTGACATGACATATGTATTTATATGTCACCGTAATAGTAACACTTGCATTGGCTTTAGTAGTGCCGTCGAAAGAATTACTATGATAATCCGCTTAATAATGACTAGCATTACTTGGGTCGACTCATCTTTTGGGATTGATGCATGCACCATCCAGTTTGTAGAGGATCACAAACAGCATCTTCAAATTGTGCACGTCAAAATTGGGACCGTGTGAGCAGGGGACAAAATGTAACGATCAAGATTTGGGATAATAATCAAATATGTCGTGGTATTCCCAATGACTCCTCCAAAGAAGTAGTAAGAATACGTGGGTGCTTTATACATACATATGTATTCTCTACCTCATTAATTTTCCCATATTCACATTCCCCCGTCTCTGCTGCTTTGTTAGCAATCTGCAAGCAGTTGCGAATGATGACAAGCATGAATGTTATCGTATCATCTTCGTCATGGATGTCAATCACGGATCTTCTTCCTCAACTTCATTATGACGAAGGCAGTAATGACTTTGTGTTTTCAGTGAATGGGCGACATGTTTGCTGAATCATGATGATTCGGTTCAGTTGCAATTCTCAATTGGAATATATATAACATACTTACTACATTCGTGGGACCACGGTCGTTGGTAGACAGCACACTTTTCTTTCCTTGGTTTTTGGAGAGAAGGGAAGGGAAATTAGATTGGTGGGAAGAACGTACCAACAACAACTTTCCAATCTAACTCTTTTCTCCTTACATATTGCCGTTTGTCCGCTGCTAGTAAACTGCTAAAGATGCTACACAACCACCGTGCTACACACAGCGTCAGATCACATACTCCGCTTTGCCGTAAATACGTCACGTTAACGTTGAAATTGAAAAGTGTACTGTGTTCAGCCCTCTACTTTATTGATGCAATTCAGCCATCAAGGCTATCGTCCATTTTAGTTATATGTAGCAAAGATGCAGCTATAACTTATATTATAGTATTCATGTTCCTTCAAAAATACTTGAACTTTTCTCCGTTTTGCAAGTAGTTCCCATATCTGCCTTGTGTCAAGCTCTCGCTTTTCTCATCATCACTCATCTTGCCACTCGCATCTTTTGTGGTTTGGTTTGTTAGCTAGCACTAAAGTTACATCATATACGTGATCTTCTCTGCTAGTCTACTGCACTGGTAGTTGTCGCAGTAAGTGGAAGTAGGTCTCCGATTCTGGCTACATTGATGGCGTCACTTGCACCCTTGAAGACAGCGTCTGTTTTAAAGCAAACATGAAAACATAAAAGTTTAAAAATACATTATTCTGAAAAAGATAATATCACAAATTTCAATCATTCTGTTTTGGAATGCAATGCAGCAACATATTTAATTATTGATGTTTATACAGAAAATGCTTAAAATGGTATAGCTTGTCTTATACAACTAAATGTGTCGGACTGAGAGGTTATTTTGATAAAATATTCATTATATATACCTTTCGCAGTGCTTGCGATTACCTAGGGGTGTATCTTTTCATATGAAATGCACTTCTTTATTTTCTGACTTTATACTTCCAACCCATCCGCCTACCTAAAATCGAAATTTGGCAATAAAGCGAGATTACCTCACGCAAGAAACTGCAACCTACTGCTGATGTAATATCTGCCAACTTTTGCCAGCATCAAAATATGAAAATAATAATAATACAGGGAATTTCGAAAGAGCGTACTGAAGTGATCATTTTAAACAAAGTCTTTCTCTCTTGAGAAATTCACATTTTTTTCATATCGTGCCAGTCTCGGCCTTTTGCAAGTAGCTTGTGTATATGTGAAGCATATCGATGGATATATTATTATCAAAGTGGAGCTATAATCATAGAGAAGACAGGAAGATCAACCAACATTAACACCATGAAAAGCGAGCGTAAAAAAGTGTTCATGATGATGATGATGATGATATTGATAGTGTGTTTGTTGATCATCGTAATGATTGCCTTAAAAATTTCCTCATGGTTGATTCCTTTCTTCTGCTAGCCGGTTTGCCTGTTCCATCGCCCTTTTATACCGGCTCATAATGATTTATGAGCCTTGAGAATATTTTGTGCTCTTTCTTGTCTCTAGAAAGTTAAGTTTTTCCTTGTGGTTTCCTGTCTATACACAGGGTTTCTTTGCTTTTTATCACACAGCACACCCGCCGCTAAAAATAATAAAACTTTTCTCCTCACACATTCGGTTGTCCTATTTTAAACGTAGCTGATGAACCTTGGAAGCTCTGCTTGGAAAGAAAAAAAATACATCTTTGGCTGGTGTAGTCAGTTAGCTATTGGAACAAATATGCATAGAACAAACAAACTATCTGGCACACCGCAAAAATCAGTATGGAGAAATTTCTCCGCAGATACATACCACGCTGTGGTAATGAACTAACACGCTTTTATTTTTTACGTACGTGTTCATTCATAAGCAGTAGCATTTAATACACTTAATAGAGTGACTTACAAGAGGATATAAATTGTACAGGATGAGACAGGGAAGCTAATAGCCAACTAATAGCAACTTTTATGCATGGATTGACTGTGGATTTGTGAAAGTACAAAAGTATACACTTGTCCTTTGGAAAAAAAAATCAAATGTGAATGAATGAACACATACAAAAGTCAAACGAAAAAAAAGATAGATGAGTGTGTGCAGTATGCATACAAAAAGTATATGAACACATTTATACATACTCGAGCCTTCACTTCTTTATTTTTTGACTTTATACGTTTGTAACAGCAAAGCGTACCTATACTTTCCTTATAAGCAGAAGAAGTAGAAAACTGGAGAAAATTGGATCAGACCTGTTCTAGACGGCAAGTGAAAAAGAGGATATGAGCATCATTCTTCATTCAACATATATTCTACACACATACACACACTCACAGAATGATCAATCTAATCTTTTGGAAAATCCTCCAAGAACGTGATTTCTTTGAATTGAGCTCACTGTCACTGGGAACATTCCGTGCTTCTTACACATACACACACAGGTTCTGCTGCTATATACAAATTATACATTAAAAAGTGAAAGCAAAAGAAAGCATAACATACACCAGCGTAAAACATATTGAAACTCCAGGGTAGTAAGAAAACGAAACGTTTCATTTCTTCTAATACCTTTATATTCCCTTGGTTGTAGTATTATTCAGTTTTGAAAATATCCTTCAAGCCAGCATGCTATGACCTCTAAGTATGAAAAGAGTGAAGAGTTAAGCTTTAGCAAATAATATTATTATGCTGTCTTGGCCTACCACTGACTGTGTGTGACCGGAAGGTATTTTTAAGTAGTAAACTATTCTTTCTTGCTTCACCGTCGTCCTTTCAGAGAAAAGGTAAAGGTAGGCACCCGAAAAAAAGAAATGAATAATGTCCACTGCAAGTTCAAGTAGGTATAAATAATAGGCGCTGCTCTTAAGCATAGCAGCCATGTATAAATTTATCCAGTTACACGCATAAGTTTTTATTAAAAGACGTTACAAAATACGGTGTATACCATACTGACAGAAATTTAGGTCTTAGAAAAATCAGATATAAGGATTATCTCTACACAACACTACCAAGTCAGTCACATTTTGTATACATAACCGTATCATATCCCTTGATTTCCAAAAAAATATTGCATGAAGCTTTTATTCCGAACATAAAGTTTTGAGTTTAAGTGTGTCCAGTAAAAATCTGGTCAGTACACGTTTTTATTACATATAATAACGAACGAGACAAGTAAACTTCCGTATGTACTCAAAGATGAAAATATAAAAACGCAGTTGCTTGCTTGCCGTATTGGATAAAACTTTGTGTTATCATCATCATATTCACGTTCAATATGCCTTCATATGTCAGCCATATCATATCAGTAACGGCCGGTCTTGAATTCCTATTATTACGGTTATTTCTGCTAACAAAAAAAGACTGCTATTTGGACGAGCAGAAGAAGGCTACAATGAAATTTGTAAGGTTTCCTCCTCATGTACATCCTTCATTCTGCCTCGTGGTTACTCAAAAGTTGTTTCTTTTATTTTCAGATTGAAACATTTTTACAGGCAGGAGTGTCAACGAACGACGCTCCTACACACACAGAAGAGCACACTACACCTCTCTAGAAGATCGTTTACTTTTACTTTTCGGATGACCACCACTGAGCTCGTTGGTATACAAGGTAGAGTGCGTCATTTGAAATCACTGGATTTTTTTTTGCCATAATGCTTCCTCTTCTAGACTTTCGACAACCGTGTTCATATTTTAAGCATTAAACTGTTATCGTTGTGATTCTACAGGATTATTCCCTTTTCTGTTCAAATGACAGTTCAACTCGAGTGTATCTAGGTATTTTAGAACGATGCTTTGTAAGTAAGCATTATATGGACATGTACAGAGTAGATAAGCATGCATGCCCATTGCACAAATTTTGAAATGAAAGGAGGATGGATGATGGGAAACTGAAGAGTTTTGATTCTCTTTGTTATTATGATACTCGCTCTTCAAACGTATATAACTAAGTATTATTATATTAAAAATGTATACCGTATTATTATGAAAAAAAATCTATAATATCTCATCTACTACTTCAGAATGCTATGGACATCGACATTACCAGCCAACTGGTTTAAGAATGTTTTTTTTAGATCCTAGTTCCGTCCGCAGATTTTGCTCATGGATTGATCACCTCACCTCTGGAGAGAAAGTTACGTGCACTTATCCTATTTCTTATTACTACCAACGGTGTTTGACGTACATTTTACTTGTACATAACGGCGCACACACACACAGAGAGAGAGAATGAACTGAAAACCCAACTTAGATAGCCAACTACATGTATAAGTCAGTAGCTATACATACAAAAAATAGACAACTAAAAAAGTTATAAAAAGCAGAGGCTCTACAAGATGACTTCTACATCACCGCCATGAGATACTCCATCGTTTTTTTTCTCCTGCAGCAGCGAACAATATACTGCCGCGGTTGCATTAGTCCATTTACAGAATTTTTAACTGCTCCCTCCCTCGCTTCTCCTCATACGATCTACAAAAAAGAACCTCAGGGATTTGTTTCAATTCATCATCCCTGATTGCTCAAGAGGACATGTCCTGCCGTCAGTCAACTTCTGCTTTTGCTACAGTATATCTATACCTAGCTCCGTAGTATATACGTACAACGAACCGTTTGGCTTATGAACATCAAACACTTTATGGCATCCACCGAGGTAAGTAGGCAAACATAATGTTTTTCGGTGGTGTGTTTTTTCACTGTCTCTGTTCGTCTCCCCTGCTCGCTACTATTTCTCTTGTTAGAACGAAAACTGGCGATTTCTTTCTTCTCCAGGTTTTCTTACTCCTGTCCTGTCCTACCATATACACTTTTCTCTTTTGTCGTTTGGCCGACATTTATTCTTGACAAAGTCCATAATGCTAATGACATGAACTCTCTCGTATTCTCCTTGCTCAACTTTCTTCTGTTTCTCTCTTTGACTAGTACCGTGGTAGTCTGCCGTTCTGTAAAGGAGCTGTTCCAATGAGTCTACTAGTATGATGATGATTTACATTATATCATTATTATACATGATTAGTTTCTTGGAACGGAACTGAGTTTGTCATCATCAAAATGGTAAACAACAATAAAAATAGTGCATACATACGCACCAGCAGCAGCAGCACTGTTCTCAAAATAAAGTTCAAAGTATAAATCCTGGCAATAAACCTTATATTATGTGTACCTGTATAATCATTTTGCTAATGACATTTTCTTATTTTATCAAAACATGAAACAGTAAACAAGCAGTATTATAGTGACTGTAGTAATATTTTCCTTTTCCCTCCTCTTTGCCCCTCCATCCATTTTTTTTCTCTTTGAAGGTTTCTTTTTCACAGCAGGTAGTGAATGCGCACATACTGTTAAAGACGCTGCACCAGGTAGCTAGCTCAGGTGGTAGGTGGCTCGATATTGCAACACTGATTTTTACCTAAATCCAGTCACTAAATGGCAAATTTACAACTGAGCGCGTAAATGGAAATAAAAATCTTGTTATTACAACAACCGCTACCATTGCTCTTAGCTTTCTGCGATGATGATGATGGTGAGTGATAAAATAAGTTTTTTTTAGATAACACGTTAGTATCTAAGTAGATGTAAATCCATGCGGAAGTTTATTACCTACCTATATGCTGAGTATGTGACAACATTACTATATTATCCATAGAGTAGGAACAGAAACTACGAGCTCACCTCACCACCACACAATCTGGGTTTTCACATTTTAGTAAGAATGAACGCTTCCTAGATAAACTACTTTCTCTGCTTCCCTGGATTTACCACTTTGTGTATAAGCCGAGTTTATAATCTGGTATTCAACATGTCCGTGCCATTACAGATATTTTCCTCATCACTTCACAGACATGCATATTAGAGTATTTCCTTTTATCGTGCAATCAACTCAAAATTTTAGCATTCCTTCCAAATATACCTACCTATCTAACAAAATCTAAACAACTGTAGTATACTGCACGTGTGGTGTGAATGTGATGTCATGTTTTATAAACTTGTCTCCCTATTCTTTTCCTACTAAAGTTGCATGATAGTAGAATGTGTGTTTGCATCTAAACCGTGTAAGCTTTCTACACACAGTATGGGAAAATTAGAGACTGTTACATTTGCACAAGATGTAATTCAGTTTAGACACAACACGAAACTCTATATTCCTATGAACATTAAAACTTTACGGCGATAAAGCAATTTTGTTTTTCAGAAGGACGCATGTATGTATGTACATGAATCTTCCCAATATTACGTTTTTGCCTTTCGTGTGTTTTGCAACTTATCGAACATTATTACTATTATTATTCGATATTTGTATATTACTGGGAGCATTTACTTAGTTCATGATGATGGTGATGAATATTAGGAAAGTTGGCGGACCGGATCAGCATGACACAACAATCAAACAACATGGGATTGATCCTTATGTTGTTTACAACAAAAAAATGTACTAAAAGCAAAAACATGAGTGGTAACACATCAAATGGTATTATACGTGTATCTGTTGATAAGCTAAACGAGTTTTTTCCCCATTTCTTACCCTTTTCCAACTTATTGTCCTTGTCTAAGAATGGAACATAATAATAAACGTTTCTTTGTCTTTGAACTTAACTTCGGGGAATCAAGTAGTCCTTCAGACAAGAGAAAGATAATATAGATGAAACAAAAACACTCAAATGATCCCATACATCTGCTACCTACAAACTCGATTTTATACACCGTTCTATATCCACACACACACACACACACACACCGAATCACCATTGAATTCCACGCTTATAATATATTGGCATTTTCTCCCATTTTCCTTCGCTTTCCTTTATTTCATGGCTGCACTCCGGCGTTTTTCTTTCTGGGAAATATCCACTGCCACCTTATTTTCCCGTGAGACAAATATTGAGAAAAAAAGCATATGCTATGGTAGGTTGGTAGGTCGGTTGGCCGACAGACTGACATACATATTGTACATTACGGACTGATTTCCCTCTTTCTTGCAAGCCAGCTAGCACTACCACCACTTGACTGGTTTGGCTACTGGTACAAGAACACAAAACGAGCCTCTTATTCTCATCCTTTAGTGTATAGAAAAAGAGAAAAGAAAGATGCTACAACTTAACAAGTGGAATACAAATACCGTCTTCGGCACTTGCTCTAAACGGAATATTATTTAGAGAGGGAATGTTGGGAATCCCTTTGAGCTTTCCCACATAGTACAAGAATACACTTTACATGTGTAAGTATTCCTCCTAATACAGATATGGTAAATGATAATATGAAATGCAGGTTATTATTATAGATAAACAAAAAGAACGTAGGTATTTTGGGTAAGTGTGATATAAAAGGAAAAACTGAAATCGCCATCCTGAAGAACGTGGGATTCGTGGGAAACGTACATTCATCATCAGCAACGCCAGAGCTCTATCAAGTACTTGGAGCTCTTATGTTGGTTTATGTTGATGATGGACGAGAATTCTCTTCTGCGAACATTATATTTGCCAATCCATTTTTGGTGTACTGACTGACTCTTTACTTGTGTGATGGAGTGACTACATATATAATAGAAAATCATCATGTCCCTACTTTTCATTTTGCTTGCGCAACAGAATGCTTTTGATGCCGTTTTCCCTTAGAAAATCTGCAGTGAACAAGCATACACGACTTGTCATGAACTGGTTTACCTTTTACCTCTTTTTTTGAGAATAAGATGATGAGAATCATATATTGATGTCGACGTCTGGACGGAACCAACATGTACACAGCTGACGTTATCATGATAAACCGTGAAAGCGCACAAAAGTAGACGTGAAAAACGTGCAATTATAATATACTCTGAGTTCAACTGTGATTTTTTTTTGTTGGATCGTGGTGTTTATTGAGCAAAAATGGGTGCCATTCGTATTGATTGATTCATGTATGGTGTGAAAAATGAAAGTAGTAGTAGTACGCACTTCTATTCAGGCAAACAAAATCCATTGCTTTGCTTGCTATCGACCAGTGAAATAAATTACCTGCCAAAAATGCTCGTCCTATTGAACCTCAAAGTCAATGGCATACCGAACATATTATGCTGAAAAAATGGATTACTTGACTTACACCATTCGATCAACTGTATGTTAGAAACAGATACAAAAAAATAGACTACATCTGTTCTTTAAACGGTGAAAGTGGGGCAATATTTTCTTAAATTCATGAGAATACTGCAACGGTAATCAAAGTCTTTACAATTTAATATTGATGTACGAAGGACCATCTTGTCTATGGGGTAAAATCCGATTCTGATTTTGAAATACAAGATGGGTAGTAAGGAAAATTGAGAAAAGGAGCTTCAAAGAAACTCAAAGAAGAAAGAAACTCATACAAATTGTACAAAGAAGAAATCAAAAAAATTGCATTTCCTTTCAATTTAAAAGCAAAATATCTGTATGCCATTACCACTTACAAAATTATCTTTTGTACACGACATGTACATACATACGTACGTATACTATATGTGTGGCTGTAAAACAGTGTGTGGGTGCAATACCCTCTACATGTGCCATGAACTTATTTGTTGACAAGACGAAAAGTTTTTATTTCATACCCACAAATAGAGCATGCGTGATCAATAGATAAATGAAAAAGTAGGTAACGATTTATTTCAAACAAAGTGAATATTTCCCTTATATTTTGTACATTAAATATTTCCCTAAATAAATCATGCTCTACTATCCATCAATCAAAGAAAATCAGGTCATTCTGATTGGGTTCAATATCAATATTTATTATGCTGATAGTAACTAGTGAACCTTATAAAACGATCTTCGTATTACTTTGGCGGAACATGTAATACCATAACGAATATTATGTACCTATACCTGTTTGCTTTCTTATTACTTGCCCGCAGCAGTATTTTACTTTTTTCTTCAACCAAAAAGACTGCTTTTGTCAGCCGAATTGAATAAGTTCATTTGTACTGATCGAATTGAAATGATAAAGGGTGGTAATATATAGTGGCTGTAAGAACCATCACTATAAATTTGCTGCTGAGTAAAAGAGGACAAAAAATTTGGTCGATTGTAAACTCATCTAGTTCGTTCGTATGTCTACAATATACACAATATATGAACCAGATTGAAATTTAAAGCTAGATCTTCTTGGTTTGGATGAAAAAGACGCATGCAGTTATGTTTTCATTTGATTGGCGAGTAATTTCCTTACAACAATTCCCATCATCAATTTGCAACGAGCTTTTTTAGGTTGGTCAATGACTTGGTGATTTACTTTCTCTTCTGCTGCTTCTTTTTGCAAAAATAAATAAAATTGCAACCTACTCTTTAGGAAATGCTCCATTGTTTCCAACTCGCAAACATCATAAGAAATCAATCCGTGATTGAACAAATGGAATCAGGCTTTTTTACCCATATAGTTTTTCATAGAGTAATATTGCGGTCGAAATTTTTACACGTAAATTCCATTTATGCAATAACATACAAA
>JAHZMZ010001454.1:0-22368 GCA_027743805.1 Lepidocyrtoides sp. E14 | reverse complement strand
CAAATTTGGTGTTGATCTGTCTAGTAGTTTTTGAGTTTTGTGTCCACGGACAGACGGACAGACAACATTGTGATCGCATTAACTATCTCATCTACGATTTCATCGCTTTTGATATTTAACAATCGACTTACAATTACAATACATCTATCTGACCAAGAAGAGTATAATCAAGAAATCGAATTGCACAAATCTCTTTGCAAATGCAAGCGAAAAGAAATTGTTGGAGGCAAATAAAATCGTGGACGTCGTAGTACCAGTACCATTATTAGTTATAATATTCTTGTGAATAATATGATGCTCATCATCATAATATCAAAGATTAATGATGTCATTGTGATACGTGGTATATGTCAACAAGTATATCAGGCATGTAACGAATGGATTCGTCATTAGTCTAAGCTATCCTTCTCTTTGTTAACAAATAGACTCATCAACAGACAGTCTGCTGACGACATATATAGACATAGACCCATATAATTGCATTGTCGTATATTGCCACAAATGTGGCCGTGCATTTTTTTCATGAACGCTAGCCGTCGATGAGTCTTTTTGTTAACGAAGAGAGAATGATAGCTCTGGGACCATATAATTTTATTGTACCGAGGAATACTCTTCAAATACCCCCACACTGCGACCGAACTGGTCAGATGAGCTGTGCAGAGCATACTTAGTTAGTCTAATCTGCACTGGCAACTGGTGATGACTTACTATGAGCGCGCGGGGATTTATTTTCGGTAGCACTAACAACCTATTGGTCATGCTCTGTCGATAAATGGTATGTCGCTCATGACTTTTGTCAGTTGAAAAAATCCAACTTATTTTGCTGATTGCTATCTGCTTGCTTTGTATAAATAGCGTAAATGAGTACTTGTCTGTTTTTATGCATTGCGGTTAAATGACAACTTGTCCGTTTTTGCATACACTATTGATAAATGAGGACGTCTGTTTTTAAGCATTACTGATAAATAGAGGCAACGTTGCAGTTAATGCTTAGTGCAGAACTAGTTCATGCACCCGAACTAGTTCATTTTCTTCATACAAATATTAACTCTATCTGCTTTGGCTACAAAAAATTGCCTATACTTTTAAATCGAATACAATCATAATTAAAGCAATCCACTGCTTTGGGCGAACAATGATAATGATCAGTGTACAATGAAATATCCTTTAACTTTATAACTCTAAAAACAGGATGAAAAAATAATTCTGCACTGAGCGCGTGTAATGTTGTTAAGTCTCTTCAAAGGCTAATAAAATCCAATATCATTTTTTAAAGTAGTATTTATTTTCATTATAAACATTTTAATTTTACTCAGTCAGTCTTCCAAACGGAAAATTATACATGCACCTTGTTTTTCATAATGAAAATTACTACTACCCGCATAATCAGACATCACTTCAACTAAGCTCTGTTCAAGCTTGGACAGATTCATTTCACTCCCACCGTCCATATTATATTCCATTTCATCAGAAACTGTAACTCTCAGCACGGAAAATTTTCTCTGGGAGTTCAGTTTTTTAGTGATAGCAAGTAAAACTTGTTCGTTGCTGATACGAGTGGTGTGCCATAGTTTAGGTATGCTTCCAAGGTCCAGATTCACTAGAGGAATCTCTTGACCCACGGCATGCTCCAAAATATTGACAAGACTAACAAACCAAGCAAAAAACAAAATTAGTTTTACTCAATAAAACATTAATGCGTGTCACAAATACAGGCAATCAATTACCTTACTGCTGTTAAACTATCGTTACAGGCCAATTCCAAATTTTCTAGTCGGACGAGACGGTCAAAATTGCTGCAATGATAAAAAGACATGTAATTAAGTTACCACTATCGAAATGAATCAATTATGTGAAGTTTGGAATTCCTTTCTTCAATAATTTACTCGATAATAAGATCCATTGATTGATCGCTCAATCCACAGTCATTCAGTTGTAAGGTTCTCAAATTGCAGCAATCTTCATTTCCTGAAAGAAAAGTAGCTATTGCTTTCCCAATGACATTATTGGTAACACTGTTGGCGCTGGAGGCACACGATGAGCAGTTTAATGTTTGTATTCGTCTTGCAGGTAGACTCTGTAGACATTTTTCCAGTCCAGCATTAAAATCGTTATAACTAATGTCTAGTTCTTCTAGTCGTGAATCTGTTGAAGCAAAAAGTACGTATAATTAACAAGCTGTCAAGAATAATATTAGCAAGTATGTAAGTTTATAAAATGCACAAAATGTCATACTATGGAGAGCCTTGGGAAGTTCATTCTTGCTTCCCTGGAATAGCTTTTCTGATAAATCACAATCACATATTTCTAGACGTCGTAAGGCTGAAAGTTTAGATATCAATGCGGCTAATGCGGTTCCGATATGACTTCCTAAAGGATTATGACTCAAGACTAGGCTGGTTAAACTCAGAGGCTGCAAGGTAAAAAAAAAACATAAATACATTAAAGTTAGAATTCAATTAGGGACGCCAACGCCAGATTACGGCTTACCACAGAGCAGAAAGACAAACTAGATTCGTTAGTGGAATTCTCTTTCACAAATACGTCTGTCAATGACACGAATCCAGTTTTTGTGATCCCATTGGAACTAATGTCCAGTTCACTTAGACCGGATAATGTTCGAAGTGCTTTGCACAATTCCTGCATAGTGTAATGACAGCAGCAATTAGGTATATACTAATTACAAATTAATTAGTACCAAACAAACGCCACACGACATATTAACTTACCAATAAACCAGCATCAAAAAGACAGCAACCAGACAATTTCAAAACTCTTAAACAATTTTGCCTTTGTATGGCATTCATTAGAGCAGCACCAGGCTTGCCACGAATATAAATATTAGACAAGTCTAAAACATTCGATGACTGACAATTATTTAGACAAGACTTGATTTCAGGATCCACGGCTATTTTTAAAAAACCAAAGCATGTTAAATGAAAGAACACTGAGGCGTTTGTTTTTACAAAAAAAAAACTCTAAACATTTTTAAAATTTTGAAATTACGCATAGAAGCCTCTGCACAGGAGGTACAGTATCGCTCAACAAGTGGAGGCAAATCAAAGTTGGTAACAATGCCGTTAAGTTCCTTTTCATTTGTACCCAACACCAGGCTAATCGGATCGGTTCCAGATAAGCTAGCTCCATCCTTTGTTTGCAGAATAAGAATGGGCTTCACTCCGCGTAATCTAAATGATTTCTTAGTATTTTTTAATGTGTCACATTTATTCATACCAGGATGCCAAATGTGAAGCTTTGTGAAAATATAATTATACCGTAAATATCTTGATGCGCTTTCCTTGGCAAGCCAATCAATACTTTCATTGACATCTACAGGAACCACTAAGGTGTCGTCGAGAATACGTACTTTCAAAGGTCGCACTTCTTTCACTGGTTTTTCATCTGCGACGTTGGGAAGAGATGATGAAGAAATTGTTCGACGACGCAGATTGCTGCGTTCCAACAATAGAGGTGGACTGTCACCACCACAACTGCTACTGGCGTCATCAGACTTTCGAGAAGTTTTGGATATAATGTTAACCGGAAGACGTGTTTGTATCAATTTGTCTTTTCGGTGACTTTTGTCCGTCAGCTTGTAGTTACTTTTGTTAACTTGCTTCAATGCAGCTGGTATTTCAGACAATTTGAGTCTGTTTCTGGGTGTGGTATGAAGAAAGTCATCTTCGTCATCTGAGGAAATTATGACTGTCCGATGTCGCTTGATTGGAGTATTTTTCTTTGACCGAAATCCTGCCGCAGCTTCATCACTGTGATCACTATCGTCTTCAACCACAGGGATGTCAACAGTTTTACCAAATTCAACAGTGCTTCGAGAAGGTCTCTGGCTCGGCAAAAACTCTTCATTCTCTTGAAGCATGTCGTCACCCATCCCTAACTCATTGTCTAACAGTTCACTAAAGTCTTCGTCGTCAAATTGACAATTTAAAATGTCATCATCATTTGCATCTGCAAGGCCTGGGGAATCTGGACTATTTTGACAGGTGAAATCATTAGGCGGTGAAAGTGAAGCTGAATCTGTGTTAGTTTCTAAAACGACTTGAGACTCAATGTCCATCAGCTCAAAGTTATCTTCCTCATTTGAGTCATTGTCAGCTTCTCTTCTTTTAGCGTTACTACTGCTACTTCCTCTTTTTCTTCTGGTGCTTCGCTTATCCAAAGAAATGTCTTCCATAGAATCCCGCTTCCTTTTTGGCTTGCTAACTTTAACTTGATGATGATGATGATTTTTAGATGTTGACGGTATTACTTCCCCATCTGGGAGTAACCAGTCATCATGTTTTTGGTGGAAATCCTTTTCTGATGGGATAAGAGCACCCCTCGGTCCAGGTGAAATTGGACGTGCCTTTTCTTTCCGAGTTCCACGGGTTTCCACAGATTTCCGTGCAATTTGCTTCATTGCATTTTTATACAGTTCTTGACCATTCCCTTCCCTATCTGGGTCAAAATCATCAACCTTGGTTGTCGCCAGAATGGGACAGTCTTCATCGTAAGGTTTGGTTACCAATAAAATTGAGTGATTTGTTGGACTTCCGTGAGTTGCTTCAGTGCGTGCCGTTTTCTTGGCTCGTTTTTCGTCCTCTGGTCGGAATGGTTTTCCAGCTACAAAGTTAGTTTTATTATAGAACACTTGGGTTAGATTGGGCACACAAACTAGAAGATCCACTCTTAAATTACCGATAATAATTTGACAATTAAATATATTTAGAATACCTTTCAACATTTTCTCCTTCAGCAGCTTCATTACTTCATTAAAAGGCACAAGTTCAAGCTCGGAACAATCTCTGCCGGCATCTGACTCCTTCCACGAGATCAACGAATGAATTGGATATCTTCCCTGGAATATTATGCATATCCATTAATAAAGCCCAAAACTTAAATGTGCATTTACAAATTCACCAAACAATATTTACTTTGCTACTTCCAATGGTTTGAGAAATACCTTAGCATCTCGAGCAAGAACGTCAGCTTTATACTTGATAAGAACTTTCATTACTTCAGTGTGACAGTTACAAGCAGCATCATGTAAAGGAGTGATTTTCTCTGCTAACGCACCACCAGGGTCATTTACACGGGCACCATGTTTAAGAAGCACTTCAGCAACCGCTGCATGACCAAAGTTACAAGCCTCGTGCAAAGGTGTCCATCCAGCATTATCCCTAGTATGGACAGTGTGTCCCTGACAAAAATAAAATAGTAGAGATTTTGCTATGGCCAATTATTGATAAAAATATTTTAAACCCTTAAATTCCATTTAGAAAAACGCTTTACAGCTTACCTGGCGAATAAGTCGGGTAACTAATTTCAAGTCGCCTTTTTTGGCTGCAAGGTGGAGTGGTGACTCGCCAGCTTCGTTTAATCGCATACTAATTCGCCTTTTATTGCCTTTGTCATCTTCTGCTTCATCGTCAGAATCTTCTTCAGCTTTGTAATAAATCATTACACGCATAAAATTCAATGCAATTGCATGATATGATGACACGTCATAGCTCGCTAATAATTTTTACAACATTATTTTCCTAACCTGATAGGTCATCTAAATCGACATCATCACCATCATCCAACAAATCCTGTGAATCTGGTTCAGGTTCAGACTCTTCCACGTCAGTAATATTGTGTTTGGCCTTGATTTCATTAGCCTTTTTCCTTTTCCTTTCTGCGCAATAGTTAAAAAAATACACAAACATGCTTGTAACCCCACTTTTCAAAATAAAAATGTTGCATCGCATCAAATGAATACCTGCTTCCTCTCCATGGCCAATGCTTTCCAAATACACGCTTAAACTTTTCAGTGCCGTTACTTCTTTCACTGCACTTTTCGTCATTTTTGCTAAAGACACAGCAAGCTCATGCGCATCAATAACTTCCCTTTCAGGCTTTTTCAATTTATCAAGAACGAGAGCTATAATTGTCTGTGTTCTGAATTCCTGGTGGAAGGAAGCATACAAAAATTATATGTTTTACCGACATTACACTCTCCTACTTGCCAATAATACAAAAATTATTTATTACGTAAATACCTCCACTGGATTTCCAGAGTTTAAATTCATCTCCTTATAGTAATAGTTTAGCGCACTATTGTAGTTTTCTAGATCACGGTACGTCTCCGCAATGGAAAACAAGAGCCTTGATAATCTCTTACCTGTAATACCAAGTGATTCTGCAAACTGAAAATAATTATCAACTTTATTAACTGGATTTTTCTTTACTTATTTTCAACAATTAAGTAGTAGGCATATAAATACCTGACATGCTTTCTTGTAATGTTTAATGGATACTTCATAGTTAGTTAATGTGATATAATTATCGGCCAAAATTTCATGAAGCTTCATTTTAGCTTCTTTTGCTTTTCCATCATCCCTTTTGTCGTACTCGAGTAAATTATCTTGCGCCCTAGAAATACGAACGGCTGAAACCAGAACAATGAATGAAGATATGCTTACAACTTAACCACAGCGCGCGATAATACCAAAAAACTAGTTTACGTTACCTGCGGTCAGTAATGGATCAAGCTCTTCAAAGTAGCTGTGCAATTCCTGCTTCTTTCTTATTCGCTGCCGAAGTCTCTTCAAAATTTTCTTTCCCACGTCCACCTCGTCGTTCATAAATAATGCCTGTTGACATTTAAGAACATGAGTAAAGGAGTGCGTAACTTTGAACACGATAGATAAGCACAAATTCTGTACAATAATGATGCAATTAAATACCAACTACCAACCTTAGCTTCTAACAAAAGTGACTCGACTTCCAATGACTGATTTCCCAACGCCTTTGCAGCTGTAGTTGCACATTGTGCAGCCTTCAGTGCATCTTTCCAATTTCTCTCTTTCAATCTTAGTCCACAGAGAAGTGTGTAGCAAGGAGCCAAATTTTCATGAAAATTGTATTTCGTTCCAATATCCGTTGCCTGTTTAATTTTCAATTGACAATGAAATTAATACATGGAATGTGAAATGTGAAATAAATTAGGTATGCAATTCAATTCTGCATACTTTGGTCAGCCATGATATCGCGTCAGAAAATTTCCCTTGAATTTCCAAAGCTATTCCAATGTTCTGACAGTTACTGCATTTCATCAACATTAGTTCCTTTTCATTATTGATTTGCTTCTTCAGTCTAAGTGATCAAATTTTTAGAGAACAACAGAACACATGTAAAAATATTTTAACGATTAAAAGGTGAAAAAAAAATACCGTTATAAATAAAACTTTTCGACTTACTCCTCCTCTTCCAACAGTTTATATGCACTTTTAAAACTTTGATATGCTTTTTTCAATGGCAAGAGAAGGGCTCAACTGGTTTTCAGAGTTTCCATTTTCCCCAGACTCCTCTTCATTCTGTTCGGAAATGGACAGATATGCTCTTCCATATGTTATAAAAGCCCTCTGTTGCTCCACAAAGTTTCCAACATCTCTAGCAATTTCTGAAAATATTAATGATGCCCACGATAAATTGAACTTATCAACATCTAACAATGCTATTATGTTTGAATGTTTTGAAAACTTTTCTTCAATTACTCAAATATAGTCGAAGGTACTTTGTAACAGCTTCAGCCCCTTTTTTCATTTCTATTAAAACTTCTCCCATATTCCGGTAGGCAACTCCAAGTGCCATTTTATCGTTTTTGTTATACTTCAGACTAATATTTATCTCTTCCTATGAAGCAACAGAAAGAATTTGCACTTAAAAGTTACAATTGATGATAATAATGGCAATAACTTGGCACTTAGCAGGTTCGGCAGGACCATGACTTATTCATGACATGACATACCTGATGAGCATCAATAGCATCTTCGAAATTTCCTAGCAGTCGGTACTGATTTCCCAGCTGGTTATAATACTCAGCAACTTCCTTCATTTTTCCATGAGCTCTGGCAACTCTTATCTTTTTGCGAAGATCTGTAAAGAGTTTGTTAACATTTAAACACGCTATTAATTAAATTACACGATTAAGCTAAGTATCATTACATATTAAACTAGTTACTGTTTAAATTACCTTCTATCGCCGCGACTTTCCGACTGTTTCAGTCTTCGTTTAGCCATTATTAATGTTGTATGCTAAAATGACAGTTTTAAAGATCAACTTATTCAGCGTCAACTGGCTACCAACTCTAAAATTGTCAGCTTATCAACACCGTCTTTCAACATCAATCCTTTCACATCACCAAACGCCAGAAAAATGGAAAAATGATCATTTAAAAATCTTAGCACTCCACTTATTTTCTAACTGATGTATTCTACACTATTAACTACTAGGTCATTGGTCAACTTAATTCATTTTAGATCCTTTGTAACAATAATTAGTCAACACAAAACTAAATCATCAAAAAATTTGGAACAATCACTGATTGAGATTTCAATTTTAAGATGATTTCAGGGATTTCAGCTGCCTGCCTAGCTGTCTCAATCAATCGGTCGGTATGTCATCTAATTCTCACTTCTTATCCCACCGTCTTCTCACGTCACACAAATACGCGCCCAAAGAATCTAAATATTTTTTGTTTGTTTACCGTCACATATCTTTGTTCCACATTACCTCGTGCCAGTACCGTACCTACCTCCCTTTGCCCCACGCACACTCGCCTAAAGTGTTTAAGATTGATAACGAGTTAATTTTACGCTAAATGTTCAATTATCGATGCGCCTTATTATTGAATATAAGCCTCCTTCTTTTTCTATGATCCATAATATTGCCCATAAAAAAAACCCCAACAATGCATTGACATTTTACAACTATAAAACATTTAATGTTTATTTCAAATTTTCAATAATTTTTTTACTGTGTTGCATGCATGCAATATGCAATCAAGTAATTAGAACAGAATTACATTTAATATATATATATCCACAAGTTATAATCTTGTCGTCTTATCCCACGAGATTCAGAATAAATGAAAGGTATTCAGTAAAAACAATAAAAAAAAACATGCACTTATTTAGTAGCTATTTTTAGTTTTAACACAGATTTTTGCTAACACCTCAATTTTAAAGAGGGTGAACATTTAAAGGTTACTTCTAATAACATTGCATAAAAATTTTCTTAAAACTTTAACTTTCGTAAATACAATACATTTTGATTTACATTGAAAGATGTGAGTATGTAAAAAGTTAAAAATTTTGTTTATAATCGTAACCTTTGATCGATGTATTTTAATGAACTACATTTTAAACAGCAATCTATGAAAGTTATTAACTGTTTTATATTTAAAATTTAATAATATGGTAATTTTTACATTTTCGTTGCTCCTACATTGGATAACGAAAGCTTCTCGTCGTCCAAAAAAGGAAATCGCCAACAATACTTTTAGTACTGCCGCATACTTATCTTTGGAAGACTTTTAAGAAGAAATGTCTTCAATATTGTGAGATAATTCCACCCACTTCTGATTGATAAATGATGACGTGCAACCTTTTGCATTTCCAGGCATGTATAGATCCACAATGTGAGTATTTGGCTCTTCCTAAAAAATTCAGGTTAAAAAAATGTGTTCCAACATTATAAAATTGTGTAGATTTTCCATAAATTATAGATCGAATAGAGAAGGTCTCATTATTACTTACATAAAGGAAGACTTTCATCTCCAAAGAGTTTTTCATCTGTGATGCCATCAGTCTATGCATTTGCTCTACTGCCTTTTCATAATTTTCGAGATTTTTATCCTTCGATTTCGAAATCATTTTCACAGGTAGTGAGCACTTGTACGCACATGCTGACGGCTTTTGAAGATAACTCGGAAGTTTCCTTAATTCCTTTATTGGCACTCCCCCGAAAATCTTCCCACTGTCTACTTGTTGTACTTTCACGATCACCCCATCTTTCAGATCTGCTGCTTCCAGAACTATCACTCTTGCCCTGCTGAAATTCAAAAATCACGTAAGATAATAAGCCAAAAAATTGACTCCATGCCTAATGCCAAATTTTTAAGCAAACTTACCATGTGAAAAAAATGATACAAAATGTAGGGTGATGAGTCATAAAACATTGGACGATAAATTATTGTAGACAGTAAAATCTCATTTACCGGGAATTTTCGTGATTTATTTTCAGGATTCCACAAAGTTTCATTCACAAGAGCAAATTTGTTTATGTAAGGAACAATGTGACCCTGCTTTTCCTCGCGTGCAAAGTCCTCTGGTGTTGCTGCATAAAATAATTAAGCAAATTATACATTAAAAACTATACACCTTATATCACCCCATACAGCATAGCAGAAAATGTATGATTAGTAATAATAATTAAACAAACCTTGATCACCAACCATCACCTTTTTCAACAAGACACCGGCATCAAACCATTTGTTCATGTGTTGAACAGTCAAAAAGCACCCAAACCTGAATGGTTCTATTGCATCCCTGTGGGTAATCCTTACTTGAACTTTGCATCCGCGAACAACTGTATTAAACTGTTCTAAAACTTCATCAGGATCACTGTCTTGAGTTTTGATATTTAACGCTTGAACTTGAATCGCAAGAGGACCATAATTCGGAACATTTTGTGGCAGCTCATAAACAGAATGCCGGTCTACCGTTATTTCTTTTCCTAAATCAATCAAGTAAACTCTAACGGTGGTAGCAATGTCTTTGGTAATTCTACCTCGATACCTAAATAAATCATGTTGACAAAAATGTAACAGAAATGAAACTACCGAAGTTATTCAATCAATTATCACTGAATTTTAAAGATTTTGATATTTCTTACCATTCTTCCTTTGGATTTTCAAAGTCATCACACAAGTATTGGACTGAACACATATCTCCAACTTCACAAAAGTCCTTCTTAACCATTTTGCATTGTTGCAAATGGGGATGCAATTCATTTTTGAAAATATCCCACTTTCTGAACGTCATCACTGCAAAATCTTCGAAGTCCTTGCCCCTGATATATTTAACCTGAAAATTAAACAAATGTTAATGTTAATTGCTCTGCTACGGCGAGGAACTGAAAATGAAACAAAAATCTTACAGGCATTGTCACCAAATACGGCACATCAAGACTGCTAAAATGCTCTGACATGGGTGATTCGTTTGACGATTTGCCAAGTCTGGAAGACATCATGGATGCGTTGCTGCTTCTGGGTGAAACACTTTTTTGGTGTCCTACTAAAGAATTATTAAACGAGTTATCCTCCCTCCTGCCTCTATTTGATTCTTTAGGGGCGTATGAGCCCGAAGAATGTTGTCCTCCAGAGACATCACTATTATTACCATTACCATTACCATTCTGGAAATTATCCTGTCTTTTCATCCCTTTACCTCTGCTTCCTTCATTGTCAGATCTAGCTCCTTGTTTTTTATAGTTTTCTCTGCTGTTGTAAGCAGGCTGATTATTATGATGATGAGGGAAATTTGAATTCCGATTTTGTCCCGGTGGTCCCTGGTTTTCCCTGATACCATTGTGAAATGAGGTTTCTCTCCTGTATTTATCCTTTCCACCACGACCCATGTTTTGTTGTACATGGGATGGAAAATTGTCTCTTCTGTTAAGATCATTATGACTCGGACCATTTTCTTCGGTGAATCTGTTGTGGTACTGTAAATGCTCGTCATTAAAATCTGGCCGCTGCTGCTGCTGACGCATGTTCTGGTCACTGTCACTATTGCTGTTGTTGTGTGGTGGTTTGCCAACGTCATAATTGGTTCCGTCATTGGGAAGATGATGACCATGGCCATTGAGATGTGGTGTCTGGGAGCGATGCTGAGTTACAGTTGGATTTCGATTATTTTGGTATGGTTTATTCTGATGAAATCGCTGCTGATCAGACTTTTCTTTTCCACTGTGGGACTTCGGAGTGGACGAGTTGTTTCGTCCTCCTACTCCACCACTGTGGGATTTCGAAGAGGAAGAGCTTTTTTCTCCTCCTCTTCTGTTGAAGAAAGATTTCGGATTTTCTTTCGTATCCTCTCTCATTGGTCCAACCCCGTTGTCCATGTAATTTTGAACAGGATAAGGATTACGAGGGATTCTTATTGGATGAGGATCCCTATTTGGCAACATGGATGCTTGATTAGGATTTCTAAATCCTGTATTATTCGGTCCCGCGAAGCCCTCATTTGTTAGCTTCGGTTTGGAGGGAAAATTGTTATTTTTGGTAAACTTTTGACCCGCCTCAGGGTTTCTTACATTTGTTGCCCCTGAGCAGCCAAAAGTTCCGGGTTCGACACGTTCATGAGAATCTGTGGAAGTGCTTGTTGTTGTTGAGGATGTTGAGGATGTGTTTACTATTCCATTTTTAGGTTGTGAAGATACAGATGCTTGAGATAATTTTTTGAGATGTGCTTCGTCCCCAGATTTAAAGGCTTGTTGTTGTGCAAAATTCATTTTCTGCGATGATGGGGGTGAATTATGAGGGAAACTTGGTTTAGATACTCCAGGATAGTTAGTACCATTCGCATACTGGTTTCTTGGTTGGCGACGGTCATTGTCACTTTCGTATGGAAAGGAATTTTGAGCTTGTTTATTTATTTCAGGACCACCCCATCCCTTGGATTTATCCCTTGGTGGATTGCCCGTAGATGAATATCTTTTCTTTACAGTAAAAAATGATTTGTCATTGGACTCATTAGTATCCACTTTTTTCTTGATTTGATTGCTTCGGACTTCAGTCTTCTTCGGTTCATTTTTAACCATCTTCTCCACCTGCGAAATTTCAGGTTCTTCAGTAGCCTCAGTTTCCGTTTCTTCATCATCGGCTTCTCCTGTTAGCTGATTTATTGAGCTGCAATAATAGTTTAACCACGAAGATAAGATTATTAGAACTGATATTCGTCATGTATATTTAAAAATTTATGAGTGGTGTATACTTACCTTTTGAAACACTGATTTGAACAAAATGTTGCAGAACATATTCGACACACGGGAATTTTCTTTTTGTTGTCGCACTCGCATGGAACGTTATGCATTTCGTGGAAGCACTTCTCCGTAAATTTTTGATAGAAGCTTCCTTCCACCCAGAGAACTTTGCTTTTGAAGCCTTTAACTAATGCTTGCATACTAAAGTCCCATGTATCAGAGGGGTGTAGAGGAACACCTTTTCGAAACCTGTAACAAAGATAATTTTTCATTTTACAATAATTTTCTCATATTTTTAATTTAATTGATTCTTCTATCGAAAAATAGAACATGACTTACAATTGAACTGCTTCGGTTCTGGGCGCAACGTCAAGGATCTCATTTTCAATGTGATTAAGCTCTTGATCTTGGTCATTCAATGGATTTTCGGAAGATACCTCTGTATTTTCATCACGTGTAGGAGGAGGAGGAGTTGGGTTTTCACTGTTCAAGTTTCCTTCACCATTCCTCACAGTTCTGGCGTCGGATTCATCAGAAGACTGCGAAGAATTACACTGTTCATAAACAGAACCATTAGGGCTTAAATACTCGTCGCTTATCGCGCTTCTTGAACTTGTATCCAGAACATCATTATTTTCCGTATTCTCCTCCTCCTCGACTACGGTTTCTGTGCCGTTTTGTTTTTCAATGTTGATGGGAGCAAAAACAGTATTTAGTCCTTGCGTAGCAAAAGCGATTTCTCTATTCCACGCTCTAGCCTCCTCATTATCCTCATTTTCAGAGGAGGAATCCGTTGTAGTTGATGTTGCTGAGGTGGACGAACTGTCACTTTCTTCCCCACCGTCAGTGTCCGACTCGTTTTCCCCTTCACCTGCGATTTCCTCATCCTTCAGCACCTCTGCGGGGGACTTGTCATTTTTTTCATTTTGACTTTCTGTCTCCTTCTTATCGTCGCTCCCAACAGATGCGATTTCAGAATCAGACATCTCTCAAAAGGTTTGTAACGAATTTTTTTCGAATATAAACGGTTTTTTCCTTCCTGATACCAGATAAAAGAAGTCTTGTTAAGCATTTTATGTACTACTACCCAGTGGAGAGTACCCACATTAGTTTTAAATGGTAATTGATCAGTTACCTTTTGTGTGTTCCTTTTTGAGTCAGTTACAGTGTCATTTTGTGCTCACTAATGACTGAACTAATTGCCCTTTGCGAGCTATATTCGTCTGTGAGGAACTGACAAATTGTCAGTGACAATGCTTGTACTGCTGTACTACAAGCCTTGTGTGGTTAAATTAAAATATAATCTTCTTGTATTTTCAAAAAATAAATCGTGAGTAGTGGAATGTGTGTGTGTGTGTGCGTACGTAATAAAATTAAGAAACTCAGATATCAAACGTACTCAAAAAATTATCGTTTGCTGATATTCATATAAAAGAAACACAAATTAACTTTAATCAAAAAATTAAAAACTGACGTTTGCTCCTACAGAGGCTCCATCCAGATATCTCACATATCGTACACTGATGTAGTGCACGTAAAACCACAGAAATCACATGTGCGTGCCTTTACATTTTGCTCTACTTCTCTACTTTTTGGCTTGCTTTCTGGATACCGATAGTATCGGTCCGATAACATTCAGTATCTCGAGCAAGTTTGTGGTAGGGGAAGCGTTCATACAATACGTTCCTTCATAAAATGTCAAAAGTAAAATCAACTAACAGGATACTACAACTGATATCATACAAATACAAATGGTCATATTAAATTAGTAGCGTTCATACAATACGTTCCTTCATAAAATGTCAAAAGTAAAATCAACTAACAGGATACCACAACTGATATCATACAAATACAAATGGTCATATTAAATTAGTAAATATATTAAATATATTTTGTGGGTCATCATTAGTGCATGAACGTCTTTTATGAACACCTTCCAAATTTTTTCTAGACGGGCTCGAGCCAAACTACTCTACTTCTGCCACTTACCTTACTTACTTCTCTTTGTCTTGAAGCGTTTCTTCAGTAGTGAGTAGTGGCTCGAGTCAGTTTTAGACATTACATAGTGCTAGATCTGCCACTACTGAACAAAGTGAGAATTACCTACTTGTCTTGTTAAGATTATACATATAAGTAGGTGTAAATGCAACAACAATTAAATCCACAAAGAAAGAACCTCTTCTTCTGCCTGCAGATAGTACAAGTGACACGAATTCAGCCATCTTGAGTAAGTATGTATAAGACAAGCATGGATAATCAAATTCAAAGGAAGGTAGGAGTAGCCTGAGAACTGAATGGCTTTTTCTACTAAAGATGCATTTATTATGCATGCATATGCATATATTATACTTATATTTGACACACTGAAACTTGAAACTACATACCTAATGCATGTACTGACCCAATTAAAATCGTGATTCTCATAAAGCGCGTGTTATAGTTAGTTATGCTATAATCATAATATCCCGAATCGGGATTCCCGATGGAATAATCCCATCAACAGCAACAACGTGGCAATTCAAATAATTTTTATTATTTCAAAGCAGGAAAAGGAACAACAATGTTTATATGAATGGAATCAACTTTACCAGTCATATAAATGGAAAAACCTGACATTTAGTCTAGAAACATAATATCTGCCACCGGCCACCGACCTATATTTGCAGCAGTAAAATAAAAACCAAGCCACTTCATTTTCATTCAATAGTTCCACTTCTGGGTTTTTCTCGTTTTCCAATGAAAATCGTGATTGTACTACACACTGTATATAGCAATCCAGTTAATAGATGCCCAGTGGTGGTGGTGGTGCATCTTCAAACGAGAAAGAAATCCCTGTTGTACAATAATAAGCTATTGTATTCTACAGAATGGTATTAGCATGACCCCAATGCATACAAAATTACTCAACGAACGACCCCAAAAAAACTGAGCTGGAGTAAGGGATAGAAGAAAAAAGACAACAGCTTCCTGCCTGCCGCCCTGCATCATGTAAAAATGTACTAGCACATATTCTGCAACTGGGATAAGGTTAAGTTCAGTTGATCCATAAGATAAGCAAAGAGTCAATAAGAAATAAAAAGTCCAAAAAAATCTGGGAAAATCTCTTGGCAATTCTTGAAATGGTGTGAATGGGAATCCCCTTAAACTACTGAATCCAATCCGATATATCTGCTCTGCATGTATTTTTTCTTCAACATTTTTTTAAAACGATACTTTGGCACTCTGGTTGGGATCCAGAGGAGGACTAAAACAATATGGAGCAAATGCAAATGAGTAATCATTTTATCAGCACATGAAACATTTTCTGAAAAATTCAGCTGTATACAGATAAAAGTACTTCAATAAAAACTAGAACATGCATGAGAATTAACTTGATAAGACATACGGTGCTACGGTCACTTTCACTTTTATTGTTGCTCGTCGCTCTTGCAGAAAATTTTGGCCTAATTGGCTTTCACTCGTCCCAGTAGTGGTATACTTCAATTTGTAAAAAGGTGGTGGTTGGTTATCTGTTGTAGATGTACTGTTCATGGTCAATTGGATTGGAACGGAAACGGAAGTAATCGTACAATTTAATGAGACTACAAACTGGGTCAATGAGAAAATAAAGTACTAAATTGATTTTTTCTGTGTAATCTTTCTTCAGGAGAAAGTTTTGAAGGTTTTAAAAATTTGATGAGATGAGATTTTGATGATTTCATTATGAATAAAGGAAAACTTGAACTAGTTGAACTCATGATGAAAATGTGCAGAAGCCAAAACTGTTAACTGTTATCATTAAGCAACATTAATGAATACCCCCACCATGCATGCAAGTTGAAAAATCAAATTTTGTTGATTATTTATTTTGTCATTGAACATAAAGTTTGCGGTTTTTGCTCCCAAAATTACTCTGCGATTCCGTCTCTGTGTACTACTGCGCAATACAATTACCTATTAAATTTTTTATTACAGAAGAAGCTTACCACATGGCTGCTGCACAGGAAAACGCAAATTCATTTTTGTTTGCGGTATATTTTTGGGTTTTACATCACCGTCGATTTCCAAAGCTTGTTTGTGCATGATTTTCACACAAAACGGGGGCGTTCGTTCGTGAAGATAAAAAGTGAACAAACCGTTATTTTACCGGATACACCATTCATACAACAAGCTTCATTATGTAGGAAGATTTAGTTCGTATATTGGTCCACAGGAGCTTGGACAACTTTTTAAATTTGCACTTCTAAGATTCGTCTACTATTTTTAAAACATGGGCAATAACACTAAACAGCTAGTAGTTTCTTTGAGTACACCATCAACGCATATTTATTTTCCTGGTGACATTGTCTCAGGAACTGTTGAGGTTAATTTACCTCCCGACATTGATCTCACAAAAGGTAACGTGTCAACTACTTGTACACCTATGCATTTCATATAAGCTTGTGTACCACCTTGTACCAGTAACTTATTATTTTTTTTTTTTAAATACGCAGGCATCATTCTAACCCTGTACGGATCTGCGTACGTTTCGTGGTCCGAAAAATCCGGTAATAAAAGCAATGTATGTTACAGCGACAGAGAAACATTCTTTGAAATCTCTCAAGTGTTACCTACATCCAACCAACAAGTGCATCACTTTTCCATCAGAATTCCAAACGACAAGCCTGCCCTTCCATGGTCAGCTACTTCATCCACTGGCAAAGTAGAATACGGTGTAATAGCAATTATCAACAAATCCGGTTTTCATTCTGATATGAAAGACAATGTAGTCTTTACACTAAACTCGGTTATAACCTCAACAACTTCTTCCTCAGACAATCCATATTTTTCTAGTATACTTACCTCAAACGGTAAGAGTACAAAGGTAGGATGCTGTTGCTTTCCATTTTGTTGCTGGTATTTTTATTGCTGTGCCTGTGCCAAGGAAAAAGTGAAGACTTCCATATGCCACCAATCATTTTGGGCTTCACCTGGAGAAACTGTTCCGTGCAGTGTGGAAATAGACAACAGTTGTACCTCTAAGCATATTAGAAACGGAAAGATTATGCTTGTTGGGGTAATGTGAAATTTAACTTTGAATAAAAAAATGAAATATTTGATGGATTTACGTACGTCTAAAAATATATATTTTTTTTGTAGATTTGGTTCCACATTGCGGGAAGAAGTGCATGTAGTAGCCGAGCTGTTTTTCATGAAGAAATACTTGACATTAATGTTGCTCCAGGTCAGAAAACGACAAAACAAGTGAGCATGACATTGCCGGATAATCTTATTCCGACACAAGTGGAATGCAACGTGATGAAATTGATGTACAAACTTGAGGTAAGGTTTGTTATTTTTTGTATGTTTTTTTTAAATTAAAAAAATACTATATTCCTATTTCAAACTGTGTTAATTTTTTTTATTTCAAAAAGTTTGATTTGTGCAAATCTTAGGTGGTACTTAATGAAGTCACTGGATATAACTGTATGGGGATTACATGTCTGGACAGTGTGATACATCCTTCTGTTCAGGCTGATATAGTAATTGGAACGAAGGAGGATTCTCACCTTTCATCTTCATGAGTCTGGCTAGAATCCGAAAAAAGTCAGAGTATAAATTAAAATAAAATTGTATGATGTATTTTGCATACTACGACTTTTCCATTCTGTACGATCTTTCTCCAAATCTTTCACTACCAAACAAAATACTTTCCCTTTTGCTACAAATAAAATATCTAAAGTTATTAAAATAAGCAAGTTAATTATATTCCATTTGCTACAAGTTTGATTATTTTTCTAAATATTTCATTAGCTCATGTAAACTAGTTTATTTATCAATCCTGTGTGAGATAAAAAAAAAAGTTACACCATTTTGCCCTGAAATTTCACTAACTTTCATTCCGATAAAATATAATGCTATGAGCGGCAACTATTGTCGGAAAGGAGATCCCGGAATATCTTTGTTCAAAAGAAAGTTTTGAAGGTTTCTACGAAGCCTTGTCATTGCACATTCAGTGTGTGGTTAGCAATAAACACTTCGTTTCCGTCTCTGTACTACTACTCAATGTACACTTATTTTTTAAAGTTTAAATATTGGTATATTGGTTAGAATAGCTTACCGGATTGCTTAACAGGAAAACCAATCCTGTTTAGCAATCCGGGTCATGGCAATAATGTTCATTTTAATTTATTTATTAAATCCGGTTTTCATTCTGATATGAAAGACAATGTAGTCTTTACACTAAGCTCGGTTATAACCTCAACAACTTCTTCCTCAGACAATCCATATTTTTCTAGTATATTTACCTCAAACGGTAAGAGTACAAAGGTAGGATGCTGTTGCTTTCCATTTTGTTGCTGGTATTTTTGCTGTGCCAAGGAAAAAGTGAATATTTCCATATGCCAACGATCATTTTGGGTTTCACTTGGAGAAACTGTTCCATTCAGTGTGGAAATAGATAACAGTTGTACTTCTCAGCACATAGGAAACGGAAAGATTATGCTTGTTGGAGTAAATTTTTAACTAAAAATAAAATGTTTGAAGGATTTCCAACTAGTTTAGTTTTTTTTTGTAGGGCTGGGTTCATATTGCGGGGAGTAGAACAAAAATTAGCCAATCTGTGTTTCATGAAGAAATACTTGACATAAATGTTGGCCCAGGTGAGAAAATGACAAAACAAGTGAGCATGAAATTGCCTGAAAATCTGATTCCGACACAGGTCGAATGCAAGGTGCTGAAATTGATGTATAAACTTAGGGNAATTGCCTGAAAATCTGATTCCGACACAGGTCGAATGCAAGGTGCTGAAATTGATGTATAAACTTAGGGTACGTTTTTTTAAAAAAAATTATAATAATATTCCTACTTGAAATAACTTTCGTTAATTTAAAAACTAGACTTTGTGCTGAAATAGGTGGTGCTAAATGAAGTCACTGGATATAGATGTATGGTTGATGTATGTCTAGTGCCTCCTCATGTTGAGGCTGATATAGTAATTGGAATGAAGGAGGGTTCTCTCACCTTTTAGGATAAATTAGATTGAAGAATAAAATTGTATGATGTATTTTACATACTACTACCTTCCCTTTTGCTTGAAATAAATATCTAAAGTTATTAGAATTTAAGTAAGTTAAATTATAGTACATCTACTGTCAAGTTTGATTAATTTTCTAAATATTTCATTCGCTCGCTCATGTTAACTGATTTATTTATCGATCCTCCTCCTGTAAGATCAAAAAAAGTTATACCATTTTGACCCGGTATTTCAGTAAACTTTCTTTCCCATAAAATGTTCTCTGTGTATCTACTTCTGTATTTACCCAGTTTCTTCACCATTTCACTTTAATCGCTACCCGAAAAAAATACGTACTACTCAGAATCAGTTTGGTTTTATTTGCACAAAAAATTGGAGAAAGTAAACATGAACTTCATCCAAAGCTGTGCTGCTGTGTGGATGCTTGCTTTCTCCCTTTTTCTTTAAGCAAGTCTGACACTTTCTTTTAGGTACGTACACACATTCTAATTTTCACTTTTCTGCTTCCTTAGTTCTTACTTCATGCTTGGTTAGCTAGGTAGTAAAAAGGCAAAGGACTCTGGTTTACTTACACTTGCTATCAGACTGAAAGAAGAGCATGTAAATTCTCACAGTAAACTTATCTTATTTTGTTTACCATCTTGTTCCATTCAGTTTGCTTTTCTGTTTTCTCCTCGAAGACCATATATCTCTCTGCACAAGAAGATTACATAACAGCCATACAAGTTAAAAAAAGGTTTTCTACTCAATTTCCTAGCATGGCACGTTTTAGGGAAAAAAAGATTATCTTCACTCCATTTCATAATCGATTCTGATGGCGTGTGTGTGAAATGTGTATGTAATTAGGAGGAATACTGATCTTGCCATTTTTTATTTCTTTAGCTGTTTGTTACACAAAATAAATAAACACATTTATCACACAAGGTTACCTGAAGGGTGGCAATACATCTTTTCATAGAATACGCATACACGGTATGGTATGCGATACATTTTAATGATGAAAAACAGTTTCGTTTCCAATTTGCCTCGTTATCTCTCACTACTTGGCATACTCAAATCCGCAAGTTCATGTCAATGAAAAAAAAAGAAGGAAGAGAGATGAAGACCGGGATAATATGGAAAAAAAGTAAGGTACCTAATCTAGAGTCCGCAAGTTCATGTCAATGAAAAAAAAAGAAGGAAGAGAGATGAAGACCGGGATAATATGGAAAAAAGTAAGGTACCTAATCTAGAGGGAGGGAGACGGAACAAGAAAAAAAATCGTAAAATGTTAAAAGAGCTTGTCACATTTTGATGCGTACATTTTATTTTAGGAACTGTCCGATAAACTTTCTTACATCCTTTTTCTACCATCCTATTTTTATTTAAGAAGCTTGGTACATTTCATTTTATCCTGTCGATTACGTAAAGTGGTAAAAGTGTGATCTAAAAATAAATTGGGGAAAATAAAGCTAATATTTTTTTGATATGCGTTGTCGATTATCGTATCATTTCTTTTGCACTTTTCTGTAGTTTTTTTAAGTCGCAGTCACAACAAGTCACCGACGGACAAAGTGATTTAAAAAATGGAATTTAAAAGTATCTAACTACTTTCTGCTGACAATATTTGAAAATTATGGGATAGAACCACTTGCGCGAAAAACGAACCACTTTTGAGTATTTTTTAAAGAGTACACAACCGTGAACTTGACTGGTACAAAAAAAAAGATGGTTTGTGTGATACAGCAACGATAGATTTTCTATATTTACTTTTTTTATAGACCAACATTGAATATTCAGATTTTGGATCATAAATTTTTTTTGGAACATGAAGCGACAAAAGTAAAAATAGTACATCTATGATTTTTACTCGCCCTTCTACTGTCATCATCATATCACACACTTTAAAATAAATTGGTTTTTGATGACAGTTGGAAGCAGAACAAGTATAAATTTAGTCTATCCAAATATTCATGATACTCATGATAATATGTAAGCAAATATTATGTCGATCTAATCAAGTTTGACGGTTAAATTTAGAAAAGATCAATTCGCACCATGCACATGCGCCATAATTTTCATAAAATAGGCAAAAGCAAATGGTGTTTGCGAGCTGATATACATTAGCGGCTTTCACGTATTAGACCCTTTGAGAAAACATTCCTATTTTCATATCACACATAGAGTAGAGAGAGAGCATGAAGCTTGGTAATAGTTTAAAATGCATTTGTAATATCTGCTTGTATAAGTCCAACTGAATTGAGTGTGAAAGGGGAGTCAAATCTAAAATGTTACGGGTGTCTTAAAAATTGTTTAAAACAATAAGAGGCGTCTAAATTTGTTATACTTATTTCGCTAAACTGTATACCTCATTTTTCTACTAAAGTAAATACAAAAGAGTTTGGATAATACTGCATCGTCTAAACTCAAATCCCCACATGTCATTAAGACTCATTTCATTCACTAAAACACAACCATTGCAATATTTAACGCAAAAAAAAGTAAATTTATTTCAGGTAAGCATGTTCCTCCAAAAATGCATACTCTAACAGATAAGCTTTTTTTTTGCACAGCAGATTTTGTTTAG
>JAHZMZ010001453.1:0-23132 GCA_027743805.1 Lepidocyrtoides sp. E14 | reverse complement strand
AATAAAGACGAGTCGAACTACGCACACAATTTTAAGTGCGTATTTACGTACTGGGTAATAGTCTGATATGAAATTAGAACTAAAACTGAAGGTTAAGCACATTTTACAAATGGAAACTGGTTTGTCACTCGAGTTTAAGTCTGCTTCAATTTCTCTACCGCAATACTTCCAAATGATTCCTCTTGATTCATCAAAACTTTCCTTTTAGCTTGCATTTCTGAAAAAAAAAAACAAAATTGATTTTAATCAGACTTCTTTTAATGACCAAAATTATTCGATTGGATAAATAATTTTGCTTTATATTTTACTTAGTAAAAGAAGAAATGCTCTTGCAGCTTTCCGCTTGGTTGATCTTCCTGGAGGATACATTTCCTCAAAAGTCTTCCCATGATCCAATTTCCTTGTCATTACAGCTTGCTCGTCAACCTTTTTCCTCGGACGCCCTTCTGGCACAACAAATGGGTCTTCGCAAGGTTCAGGTCCTCGCACTTCTTCCTCCATTGCGGGAAATTCTTGAACGCCAGTACCATCATCAAACCTAGAAAAAAAACCATCACTTATCATTTAAATTGAGCATACGTACGTAATTTCAAAACTTAAATTTCAAAGATACCCTCTTTCCATCGCCGAGACAGTAGGCATTCCTGCAGCTGCAGATACAGCAGATATGCCAGTGACTAAGCCATTGTCATTTTCAGCAGCAAGATTTTCTACTTCAGCTACCGGTTCACCTCTTAAGGAAGTCTGAATACCATTTTGGCCATGCTCGCCATCAGCAAATAAGTTTGAAGTTCCAGAATTGGCACTACCGTCTTGAACATTTCTCTGGATTTCAACGGGACGAGAAAGTTGGCAAAGTTTACTCATTATGCTCAATCTCATTTCGTTTAGATCAGCACTTCTGCATGGCCTCCCAGCAGCAGCAATGAATTTCAATGGTTGTTTAGATTTGAGTTTGTGTTCAGTCATTTTCCATAAAGATTTCCCAGGTGCTCTAGATTGAACCTAATATATGAAACGTTGGTTAAATTACACATACCACCGATAAACTAAAATTAAGCAAACAAACGCAAATAAAATCAATCTTACGAGTAACTCCTCCAGGCTCTCAGGATCAGTTTCTGCTGCGACTGCATTAGCTCTACGAATCAGTTCCTTAAGAGTAATAGATGTATTCTCGTCGACTAGCAATCGTAGGCGACGCCTAGCTCGTCTTCCTCGATGGGGTAATGGTTCTGGTTCTTCAATGTCTGCAAGTTCTAGGACGCTTATATCTCCAATTTTTTCATGTCCTTCATTACGATGACGTCGTGAATTTTCAGGTCTTGTCCCCGCATTTTTAGGAGTTTCTAGCTGCCTTGATCGACTGTCAACTTCAATATCTGAAGGCGGGCACATCACTGCTGATTCGTCTACTATTGGTGCGAAAAGTGCATTTTCACCATTATCCGCTGGACCAAGATGCTGGGGTAGTGGGTCTATCCCATCATTAAGCAGTGCCATTCCATCTCCCAAATCCAAGTCTTGGTCCTGCAGAGGTTCCTGTGGCAAGAATGGATCAGCTTCTTGCAACATGAAATCATTCCATCTCCCAAATCCAAGTCTTGGTCCTGCAGAGGTTCCTGCGGCAAGAATGGATCAGCTTCTTGCAACATGAAAGCCCTAGGATCAGCGTTGTCTGCGGCTGACTGGAGGCGCTGTAAGACGTCGTCTTCATCTTCATCTCTCTTTCGTTTCCGCTGCCCTTGTTCCGAATCTCGTCTGCGTGGTGGTGTGGCTTGAAGTCTCTCAAAAGGTTGGGTATCGGCAATTATCTCGCCGTCATCTCGTCTACGAGGTGAAGGATAACCGCATTCGAGATAGTCATCTGCAATTCAAAATACATTAAGTGTAAATGATACATCCAAGCTTGTCAAATTTAGCGTAAGAATCCTGTACAGTGAGTAAAGGTAGGTCATAGCTAATCTGTACCTCCGATATTCCCCATTTCAAACGCAATGTCCATTTTATCTCCAGCATCGCCACCACCGGGAAGATCCACCACAGGGTTCTGTATTTTAGTTTTTCCATCACGCTTTTTCTTCAGACTGGTAGTAGTGTCAAGTGTAAGCGTTACTGGTCTCTTCAACAAAATATAAGCTTGAGTAACGTCCTCTGAACAAAACGGAAGAAAAACACAATTTGTAAGTGCGCATTAAACTTTTACAGCTGAGCATATGATACAGTTATTATAAACTTCAAAAATCCTAAATGTGTGGCTCTATTAGGAAGACTACGACTACGTACTGTCAAAGTTTTCAATTTTCATGAGATACACAACGCTTATGCCTTTGGCCAAAATCCCCATTTTCTTCAACGGTATTCCATGAGCTGTTCCCATTTGCGGAAACAAATTCCGCAATCTGTCACTGAAATACAAATTTAATTTATCCATAAGCATCATTAATTCATTATTATCATAACCGATAATNCAATCTGTCACTGAAATACAAATTTAATTTATCCATAAGCATCATTAATTCATTATTATCATAACCGATAATTGTAGGTTTCTTCCAAGTTTCAAGAAAGAAACACCATCTTTAAAAATGAAAATAGCAGTATATTTTTCACAAATTTGTATACCACCAGTACCACCACCCACCAAAGTTCAGGTATATTCGCCTTTAAAATCGCCAACTTGTGATTGCGTCCCTTCTTGCTTTTGAAGCTCTCATTATTTCCTGCCATCCACATCAGTGCCAAAGGGCCACTGCAAAATAGTATGTCGTAGTTGAAGAACATTTTGTCCAACTTTAGCTGATAGCACTAACACTATTAACTAATTGCTAACTTTTGACACTTTTAATTATCGGAAATGCAATATAATGTTGGCAGTCGGCGCAGTTATTAAATGTTAAATTGCTCTGTCACTAAATCTTGTCACAAGTCCTAAATAACTACTCACTACTCACTTGCGTAGCTACTTGCAAAAAAAAGCAACATTGCTGTCTTACCACTCAATTAAAAAACAACATTTATGTTTGCTACGCTGCACTTGAACAGTGATAGGAACTTGACTTGGAAATGATCCGACATCATTGACAGATAAAAACCGTTATTTCAGTTTTCAGTTTCGCTCATGAATGGACGAGAAAGTAAAAATGCTACTATGTAAATAAGCTGGGATGCGTTCATAAAAACAAAATCAGAATACTGACCATTTTTGTTTTTACACAGAACTCTGCAAATTGACATCACCTACCTACCTACCAATCGACAGAACTATTAAAAATTTTCGTCAATTTTGAAAACGTAACTGATGAACGGCCCGAACAAAATGCAAAAAGCAACAAAGACGTCCTAGTTGAAAATTCCAACAAATTGTTGACGTTTTGGTTGTACTTGCTTTTTATAATTTGCAGCGTCAAGTTGGCATTGCATTTTGTCATCATTACGATTAAAAGCATCTCGTGTAATTTTCAGAAAATGTTTCTCTTTATTCCGTAAAAAAATAATCTGCACCATTTTGGTTCTGTTTCGTCCCATAAAGTTTAATGTGTTATAATAAAGCAAACAGAACAGGAACGTATAAACATGAGCACACGTCACATGATTCTATTTATTACCTCACATTAATAATCTCCACCATTTTGGTTCTGTTTCGTCCCATAAAGTTTAATGTGTTATAATAAAGCAAACAGAACAGGAACGTATAAACATGAGCACACGTCACATGATTCTATTTATTACCTCACATGATCATCTCATATCACACATCTATTTACTTTCCAGGAATTGATTTGTTACGACTCTTCTTCTACGATTTCTCTTCCAGTCAGTCAACAAAGCATTTTTTTTACATAATAAACTCAGCATTCACTTACGATACATTTCGCATTCTACCCCAACCTAAAAATGTTATTCATTCCATTATAATATCCAAAAGAAACCCCCATAAAACCAAACCCAAACGAAACGACTCCTGTCACATCACATCATCTCTTCCTTCGAAAAAAAAAATCATCATCATCACATCACCAACAACCTGACTTGGAGGAACTAAACCATAAACATACACACCATACTTTCTTTTTCTCGCATTGTCATATTGTCAACTCTACTTTTCATCTCTTTTCTCTCTTTTTTCTCTCTCTCTGCACTGCATAATAATCATAACAGTAATCATAAATTGAAAAAATATGCACGCGCTACTTACAGTCATAAAAACATTTTGAAAAAAGGTCTCTTCGTCTGTCTGTAAAAACAAGCATAATAATAATATCACATTCACGCGTAATAATCCAGAAAGGACACAAAAAGATTTTTTTTGAAAGCAGAGCATGTTGTGTATGAAGTAGTGTAAAGAGAAACAAACCGCCGAGTTTACCGCAGAGAACACAAAACATCATGTTATTATTCCATGTTTCCTCCACTTTTCCAATAAAATGTGGAGCAGACACACATACACACCACCTCCATTTTCTCTCTACCACCACCACACATGTTTCTCTTTCACTGATGCAATCAATATGATTCAGTTTTATATGCATGCAACAACACGTATGTATAAAAATCCCACCCGCTGCGACCTTTATCCCTTTCTCTCTCATCTCATCTCTCTCGTTACTTTCACGATTACGATTATTACATGCAGCAGCATCTATTGCAAATCATTGTTGCATTCATTGTTGTCACTGAATTCTCTACACACACTACTCTACTTAATATTTTCTAATCCTCTCCACTTGGTACCAACAGCAGCAGCAGCAGCAGCAACTGTTCTTGCTGTTATTATTATTATCACAGTGCCTTGTGTCAATCCACTATAATATTTCTGTACATATCATTTATAAGGAATTACGATTATTACCCTTTTTTTTCTTCTTCAATTTCTCTGATCGTCATCATCAGAAGCAGAACCGAGCAGAGCATCTACTACGTTTACTCGTCTCGATAAAATAATGAGATGAAATAAAATGCATATAAAAGTGAAAATATAAAATGCATTTTCTCTCCTCCTTGTCTCAGTCGTCCTCGTCCTCCTCAAATTTTTATATCAAGCCCATCAGTCGCGCAAATAGTTTCATTGTCGTTATCACACTGCTTGTGCCCGTATAAAAGCACCACCACCCCAAAAAAAGCCAACATATATCGACATAAAGTAGTGAAGTAATCAAAAGTATTTTCCCAGTGTAAATTTTCAATCCTTCTCTGCTGGCAGAAGAGACGAAGCAGGCAGAGGAAGGAAGGAAATGTAAAACTGACTGAATTGAATCGAAAAAAGGTGTTGTGTCCAAGTCGTTACTTGTCACATAACTTTCCACGCTGCTGTTTGATCTCTCTCTGATTTTTCTAGCTTCTCCAACAGTAGCATTCATCCACAGGAAAAAAAGGAAAAGGAACATTCAACATCGCCAGCTTCATCAAACATAAATGTCACCGACACAGACAGTTTATGAGTGCGATTGCGATATAACCACTACAACGAATTTTGGTAACGGTGGTGGTGGTGGTAGTAGTGGTACTTGGTTTCATCCACTCATTCTTCCTGCAAAAAAAAACTGTCCGCTTTTGTAGCGGCAACGCAAATGAAAATGTTAGCCAACAACTTTGATTAAAGTAGAGAGAAAAAAACCTACACAAAGTTTTGCCTGCACAAACAACAACGCTATTATCTTTGTGCGTGTACTTTCTCATCATCATCATGATCATGATCTCACTTATTTCAGCAGAAGAGAATAATGTAGCGTAATAAACGTGTGTGCATAGTACCTATCATAACATCATCATCAGCACCACCGTATCAAAAAAAAAGTTTTTTGTCTCCCTATCATCAAAATATCATGTAGCAGAGAGGAGCACTTGTCCTCTTACACCGCTTTGTCGAAAATTACATTAGTTCGTTATGGACTCATGATGTTATGTAGCGTGTATTTATTTATAGGTACTCTGTTTTTAGCCCCTGAAACCTAATATGAAAATGAAGATGATGATGTGATGAGTGAGAGTCAACGTATAACTATTATTATAGATCTCGTTGCAAAATAACCACTCTTATTATTGTCCATCCGTATCTTCACGGCAGTAGTACTTCACTGTCCACTCGTCCGTGGCCATGCTAAATAATAAAATATATTATTACTTCAAACATCATCATCATCATATTCGACAAACGTCATTGATTACGCCAAGTACATGCTTGGTGTGTGTGTGTGTACACCGTGGATTTTGCTTTGGACCATCATCGTCATAATAATTTTGATCTCTGTGATTGTACGTTGTCTCCTCCTGCAAATAAAAGGGAAATAATTGGGAATAAACATAAATAACCAACGAACCTCGTCAAAGTGTTTATGTTTTTCCTGCGAGTTTTGATGTTTCGTTGTTACACAATACTTCTCTCAGCGAACAAGACAACAACAACGATAGACCGTAAGAGCAAACTTGCAATACAGCCCTCACTCTTCACTTTTTTGTCGTCAATGTCAATAGGACTGTTCGCGAGGTCGGAATGTAGACAAATTATTGAAACAGCATGTACACCCTCTATTCCCCCACATTCAACTTTAGAGTAAACCAGCGTATAAAAATATGGAAATGTCCCCATCCCAATACATATCTTCACAAGTCGAAAAAAAAGAACAGGAAACTGAAACATAAAGAATCTGATCCAAGGAAGAAAAAAAAGAAATGAGAGAAGATTGACAGGACAAAAATCTCTGGGCTCACAAAATTCACGACGACGATTCCGTTTCTCTAAAAACTCCAGTGTATATGTGTGCATGCACTTATTCATTCCTTTTGATGATGATCTCTTTTTTTTGAAGATGATACTAACTTTTGCCCTTTTTGCCAGTGGTGGTCCTCTTCCTTCTGATAAATGCATGAGTGTTTCTTTCGTTCGGTCGCATCGTTGTTGTATCTTCACAGCAGCATAATATCAGTTTATGATTATTACCTTTCCGTTTCTCTTTTTTCTTCAGTCTTTTGCCTGTCCTCATCACAGTTGCTTCTATTTTTTTTCACAAAATGCCTGCAATGACGATACGATCATCGTCATACTCATCATCAGCATCTCAACACAATCATCAATGGGTATTTTTTTGCTCTAAAGCATCATCACAGAACAGACATCAAACACACACAACCATTATCCCATTTCGAACAAAGAGAGAGAAAAAGTTTCATCTTCATCACCAGCAATAATCGTAACTCTTCTTTGTGGCGGTGGTCGTTTCAAGTCCATCCCGCAGCACTGTCACGATAGAAAAAAGGAGACCTGACTGACAATGCCAAAGATGATGATGCAACTCCAAGTTTTATGTGTGCACACACTTTCTCGCGTATCTTAATATGCATTTGATGATGATAATACAATACCACCACGACTGGACGTGAATGAGCCAGTCTAGTAAAAATGTTACCGTTTACATCACAATCAAAGAGAAAGGACAGTATGAGCAATCAAACTGCTTTTGTCTCAATTGCTGCGGCTACAATACATATTATTGACCTTTTACACTTATTGGTGGTGGTGGCCGTTCGGACTGATGACGGCTGGAAAGGAGTTTGCAGAGGGAAATGGATTACATTTTTATCGAGCATCTTTTCCATCCGGGGAAAATGTCCACATCTTTTGTTTCTCATTTATGACGATTGAAGGGATTCTTACTACTACTGGCGAAATGAACCGCTTTCCTCTTTCTTGACAGTAGAAAATGTAAGAAGAGAGAGGTAATAATAGCAAGCTGCAGCAGCTGTCAATGACCATTTTCATCTCACAGTGAATTGCACAGATATACGTATATGTATGCGTGTGATGGAGTGCTCTACTCGTACCAGAATTTTATGGCACATTTGCACAAGCACATAAATGAGAGTTTGATAAAAACAATGAAAGGAGATATGGAATAAGAGGACAATTATCTTGCGTATTACGCTTTATCAGCATCATAATGAATGTTACTCATTTCATACTTTGCGACGATGATTGTGGTGAATGTTGATCATCGCACGTAGGCTTTTGTTGAGAAATGCAGCTTCATCTACGTAAAAGCCCATGCTTACGCAATGCAATTTAGAATGCTCGTAGCAGCGTAGCTATTTTTAAGTCAATGCATCACCTGCCAAGTGTTAAACATTAGGACAATGGGAAACTGAAGAAAAGCGGTTTAAATACAAATTTGTGTCACCGCTAAGCTATTTTATTGTATAGGCTACCTGACTAAAAATTTAGTTAAATCTCATGTTACGTGCTCCTCAATGTAACAAAGAGATGAAGCGATTGTGTTGCTATTGCTATTTATTTACCACTACTGGGGCGACAAAAGACAAGTTCTGTAAAAAGGAACCATGCAGTTTCTTTCTCCATCCTTCTCCACCTCCAATATTTACATTTCCTGACCACACTCTCAGTTTACATACGGCCTTGTTCCGGATCAGAAAAGTTGTTTTATATACTAAAAACACAATAGAGACTACAAGCATTTCCTTTTCTAAACATTACTCCCTCTAAAGAACTTTTTTTTCTCTCTCCTTTTCCTCTAAATCCTCATTATCATGATTATCACTCGACATGGCTTAATAAAAAGAGATTTTTCCCTTTTTTCTCCCTTTTCAACCTCCCAAAATGAATACGCAGACCAATTTTTCAATCCTTCTCTTGTCTGCCACCCTACAAACACTGCTACTCTCTCTGGGACGTATAAACAAATGACTGTGCAAATTGGATAGGCTAAGCAATCCATTAAGACGACCTGCTAAACTTTTCATCCTAACGTGTACACTTTACTAAACTTTAACAGTTCATTGGCTTTTGACTGGACACAACAACCTTTCCACCATTACTACATTATGCACATCCTCCTGAAAATTTCTCATGCATGTCCATTCAACCTTCAGGGTATTAACCCATCAACCAGATAAACTCTGTGAAAAACAACCCTTCCAACAAACAGCAAAAAACTTTTCCTTCTTTCTCATGGGAAAGCAAACTTTTTTTTCCATCTCTTCCAGCAACCAGCCCCACTGTTTACACGACATTATCTACACCCGTTTACATTACTAAACTACTACACACACACAACAGCTAGTATTGTACTTGCTACGACCACCGGTCACTTAAAACATTTTTATTTTTTTTCCTAAAAGCCAAAAGCGTGGTCAATCCAATAAAATAATGGGGCTTTTTCTATCTCTCTGACACGACAATCCAATCCACGTCGAAAAATGAACTTGTCTCTCCATTTTTCTCTGCTGTCTCCTGAAGGATACAAATCGTGTGCGTTTTTACCCTTTTTTCTCTCCTCATCCATGAACCAAGCCATGCATCACATCATCAATTGACTTGTTGTAACAATGTGTGCACTATTAGCGTGCACTTGTAACCATTATTTTTACAAGAATAAGAGATATCTCTCTCCTGCTCCCGTACATTCTAATTTGATTCGGTGTATATTTGCTACTTGATCTCAATTCGTCAAGTGACCGGTGAGCCGGATGATAAATCAAATGAATCGTGGATACTCGATAAGAAAAAAAAAGGGTTTCACTTCAGAGTAGCTACACTAGAGAGCTGCGCCACTTTTTCTAATAAAATTTCATACACGAATTTGTGTGAAAATGCAAAAAAGAAATATTGGACAAATTATGATACTTTTTAAAGCTTATGATGACGGTGATGCTTGATCCAGTAGACAAAGATGGTTATGTGCTTGTAAGTTGAAAGAGAAAAATCTCTTTTAATCTTGCTGATCGAGGGAAATACTATTATTATGGGTTGTTTTTTTAAACGAGATAATCATGTTAATACTCATCTCTGCCGGGGATTCTCCTCCACTACCAAAAAAAGCCTCGAAACTAACTGAATTCTTTTTGATAAATAGGTATGATTCTTCTGGTAGTTGGTTGAGAGAAAAATGATCATGATCGGCGCGGATCATTTTAAGTGACAGGTTGTCTTTCCTTCCTGGTTATTTTTTCGATTACGGTTAATAGGATAACATGAAGAATTTTTCCCCTTAAAAAAAGTCATGTGAAAGGAAGTAGAGGAGGGGTACATGGTACATACGTAGTGCGTGTGTATTTACAAAGTCAGCAAAAGAATGATCATCTTCCTCAGTTTATGCACTGATGATGTTATTGTGGTGGTAGTAGTAAAATACGCGACAGCCTCAAATAAATATATATTTTTTTTTCTCATCGTTCCACCCGATTGTTTTTTAGCAATAACATAATAAATGATGTAACAACAAGCGCGACAACAATCGAGAGAGAATTTTGTCTCTGAGAATAATATAATTCTTGGACAGGTCGCGTGCACCTAGTTTGTCACACATTTTGACAGTGACGTGCTACGTCAAATATATAATATGCTGCTGCAGCACTACTGTTCTTTCCGCTCGTTGTGTCATATGACGTTTATAAAGTATCTTGGTAAACTAATGAATTTGTGCTGTGCTGTTGTTGCTGCTGTGTTTTGTCATTAAAATTGTATGAGCGAACACTATCAACCAAAATGTTAAGAGTATCATCAAATCGATGCTCTACACTACAGGGTTTACTGCAGCAGCAGAGATTTTTTAAAAAAAGCTTTCACCCTTTTACACCAAAAACGTGTCGGTGATATAACGTCACGTTTATTAATAGTCCTCTTGTTTCTGATCACGATGATGATGATCTTGCATGGATTCCTCCTTTATGACGCTATGTTGTTGTTTTTGTGAGAAAGTAACTGATCAGTTTACAAAACAAAGTGAAAGAGTTGTTGTGTTGGTAGAAAAGCTCTTGCTATAGCTAGCGTCGTCGTTAGATCACTTTAGGTACACTTGTTCGCGGTGATTGACGTGATGTTTTTGTGTGATTGTCACGAGACAAGTGGGCTGTGAATTTGATGGTGATGCCAACTTGTTGTGTGTGGCCATCCGTATTTAAATTCAATTTTTGAATGGAGAAATTCTATCATTTCATTTGCATCTGTATAGTTGCTCTTGTTGTGGCTGCTTTTCACTCAAATTATTCCTTGCTTTTGGTTTCTGAAAATGTCTCCACTCTGCCAACACACACACACATGTAGAATATGTATCTCCCCACACTGCCGCCCAAACCACCTCCATCAACAAAATTCCGAATTTTTCCATACGTCTCATGGGAATCCTTTTGCGTCCCTAGTTTCAAATGAGCACGATTTTACCCAATCATCTACTTCTGCAACTGCAATGTGATATATAAAGCATTGAGGAGACTTGTTCAAGTTCATTAAATTTTAAACGCATTTTCCTTTTTTGAATAAAAATCAAAAGTTGGAGTATGCACATATGCATTTGGGATCCTCTTCTTGATATGCACGATTTTATTATTTTAACTTTGTTTATCGTACACGTGGCCTTCCACGGTATTTCAAAATACTCAACATGCTGCTGCTGCTGCTCTTTTTTAACGAAATTGTACACCGGATATTACTGAAAACGCTTTCATCGAAAATGTCACCGACTAAAATTGGAATAATATAGGCTGAGTTCATGGAATTGCTGTTTATATTTTGTGAGGTTGCCTCTTTTTTCGGAATTCTGGAGTCACAAGTTAAACCATCTTGTGTATCTGCTGACATTGTTTTTTATAGCATTTCTACAATAACTTTTGTCCCCCGGAAATGCGATAAAAAACAAGAACATTGTGCGCGCTATGGGATTGATATGAAGATGAGAGGAGAACCACCACTGTGCATGCATGGTGACAGGATAGGAGAGAAGCCGGTGATTTATGCAAAGTGATGCTTCCTGTCTTCTTAATACTCGACTTCTGTCTCTGCTGCTGCTGTGCTCCTGATATGTTTCATATTGTAACCTTTTGATTTTTAGTAAAAATGGTGGAAATCAAAAAGATTTGTTTTTTATTCATTCTCGGAGAGAAATATGCAATTGTATGATGATAATGGGGAAAATAGTAAAAAAAAGTTGGATTTATCCGGAGCGTAAATAATTATTTTATTGCTTTGTCGGTGCTTGCAACATGATAGTAGCGGGACACCACTTGAGTTTTGTTTGACAAAAAATGAAATCATGGGTCTGAGATTTACTTTTTTAGAAGAATTGGCCAGAAAGTCAGGTTGTTGACGAGATTTGAGAGAAAGGAAGGAAAAGTTATATACGGCCCCTCGAAACAATTATACCCTTTTATCCCAGATTAAAGCGTTAAACTACAAATCTCTCCACCACTTTTGTATTTTCCGGATGACATGCAGAGACGAGAATATACTGGAGAGCAGTAGTAGTACGAGAGGAAGGAAGTCGCAAGCTGTTTGAGTGGAAGGTAGTGTAGTAATAATGGTCATGTTCAAATATAAACTGCATATTATAGACTTTGACGATATGCATGAGGCAGAGACACAAAATCATTTTGCCATTTTTGGGGTAAAACTCGATAAAATTCCTTTCTCTGCACTCCTCAATGAGTATTGCGGTTAGCTTGGCTTCGAGTGGTCAACGAAGAGCAGAGAGAGAGAGAGAGAAACAAAATACCAATTTAATGGACAGTTTCCGCTACTGCCCGGATATCGATGAGTTGTTTATGGGCTTGATTCCCCGGCTTTTGTGGTGACTCGCTATTAAATATTATTTAGGAATCATATCTAGGTTGAGTTTTTCTGACCATTTCGGGGAGGAAATTGGGGAAATCGGTTTTGCATGAATTAGTGCGGTTTAGGTCACACACTGAGAAAATTGACTCATCATAGTTCCACTTGTGTCTGATAAAAGGCAAAATTTTCAACGGTGAAGTGGTGACCGAGTGACCATGCAAGCTGTAATCAGAATTTTTGATTCATAAATACCCGTAAGTAAAAGTCACCAAAAAAATCCCCGTCAATGCATAATGTATTCACAGTGCACAACACTTGCGTTGATCGAGGAACAAAGGACGCGATTATGATGACTCATCTTTTTCTAAGCCTCCGTTTTCCAGCGTGTACCTACGCGTGCGCCATCTAGCATACGGTACGGCAGCTAAGAGTGATGGAAATGGAATCTGACTTCACTGCGAGATGGAAACCTCGTCGTTTTTTCAGTCTGCCTGCTAGGTTTGTTTTCAAATTTTTGCATGCTCCGCGATTATTGCAGTTGCCAGATACGAGGCCACCTCATAATTACAAAATTTGAATACAAGGTTATGTAAATCGTTGGCAGCCATACAAAATGCAAAACAAGATGTGTCAGACTGAAAGTTTAAAATTTGTTTATTGACCGACCGGCCGAAAATTCAAGTCTATATACGTCAGTTCTGCTGCTGTCGTCTGTCTGCCTGCTGTTCTGAAAACTGGAATACCAACAGATTCTGTTAGCTTGGTAGCTTTTCTGTCAGAGTAACGGGAGCCACAGCCAACTGGTACCAATTAGTTTGTATTGGAAACTGGGCTTTTGAAAATTTGGGGTCAGAAGTGAAAGGTAGAGAAACTGCAGTAAGAAAATAGAAATTGGTTGATATTCAGCATTCAGCGAGCAGGTGCCACAGCTTGAGATACTGCCGCGGCGGCTGAGTGTGTATCTTTTGTTTGGGGTTTAAGTGAATTTTTCATTTTCGGGAATTTTAATGTACCATTTTACTTCATTTCCTGTTCTGAAGCTGAACGTATGAACCTGATAAATATGGATAATATGGAAGTGGAACAACCAAGATTTACTATGTCTTCGAAGTTAATGGAATGGATACATTCCATTAATATTTTGAAGCATGTTACTGAAAAACATTTGAGCGAGATGTTTGTCGACGGAGGTAAAACAATGGAATGATTTTACACTTTATAAAAGCTTGTTGATTAATGGTTATCCTTTTCATCTTATTTGGACAGTACTCTTCTTCCATGTTCTACGCGAATTATTTGAAGAGAAGATTGATCATGCTGACAGCCTTGCGGGAGAAATCCTCCCATCTGAAAACTTCTTGGAAAGACTGCTCAACTGGAGGATTATTAATGACAAAATTCTCATAAAGCTGAAAATTGAACGCTCCAGCTGGTTTCTCGAGTATTTGGCCAAAGGTATGCAATAATATATTATGTTGAATTTTTCAATTCATTTAATATGATGTTTAAAAGGTACTTTTTAAATAATTTGTAGGAAATAAGGAATATCTGACAAACGTAAGGAAATATCAACGGTTTTGCTTGCTCCAGATAGTTCTCCTATCTATTCATAATTCAAATTCATTTACATTGTTCCTACTTCAACAGATACTTGACTCCCTCCGTGCGATCGCACCTGTTCAACGACCAAAAAGTATTGAACCTGACATTGTCACTCAGCAAGTTCATCGTCCTCATGTGCGACAGAAATCATACGCTTGGGAGACATCAGAAGATAATACTGAGTACTTCAACAACTTATTCTATAGAGCAAAGTCTGCTAGTAGGAGTTCTTCGAGAACTAGAACCAGACGGGCGTCACCATTTCCTCGTATGAAAATAGCAAATGAGCGTGTTATTCTGGGGAGGTCCAAGGTACTTTCAGGATACATCTCGATATGCTCAGTCCTACTCTGATGATTATCCAGCATTTCAGCCAATACGCACTCCAAACCATATCTCGAACCCACAAAGTGACTATTGGTATTACCACCACGGTAGGAACACAAGTAGATTCAGCTCCAAGGTTAAATCTGTAGGGTCTTCTTCTTATGGTCGTTTTCGGTCAGAAAGGCAACGACCGAGATTTCCACGTACCACCGCCAGGACCAGGACCAGGAGAACCAGTAGATACGTACTGTTTTCTTGAGGGGAAAATAAAAAAACGTAGAAACAACAAGTGGTGGGGGCTTGAAATGTGGAATAGAGGAATGCAGACTAACACAAAGCAAGAAGAGGTAAGCGAGGATATAAATGTAAGATTTCAACAGCTACTCGACAAGTACACTCCAAACCCCCGGCCCCAGCCATTTGGGTACAGGCGTAATAATTACAGACGTCGAAGGAACGGGCGTCCTAAGTACAGGCGGAATCAATATTCCAGATACATGCACAGGTAATTACTAATTACTATTGGTGGGTATAGCATAGTGTCGATGTCAAAGTTTAGTTTCAATACTGGTCTTCTATTTGTATTTTGTTTTGAAGGTACTACAACATGTACCCCCGTGACTGTAGCTTTTGTAATCCAGACCCTGAACATGAAGACGAAGAGAGTGCAATGTATATTTAGTCGACTGATGGACGACTGTGTGTGTGTGTGTACTTCACTAATGGTGATGATAATAATGACTCATAAAAAATGATTGTCGAGTAGCTAGTAAAGGTTATACTTGCGTAGCCTGCGGTTTGGACTCTGTCGTAGTGAACGGTCTGTTCAAGTGTTCAGAATTTCTGATGGGTTCCATTAGGCTAATCATGAATGGATTAAGAAACCCGGTGTAGTATTATGAACTTATCTGTAACTTTAATAATGTAACTACCTTAGAGTTAGGTCTGTATAAGTCAACAATTTTTTCTATGTAGAGTTTTAATAATAAATGAACTTTTATAAACCGTAATCTGATACAGTTAAATAAAAACCTTATTAAAACCAATTTGTGTTAGCGCGTACTTATACATTTACAATTTACTGTAGCTTTAACAAAGTTTATTGGGGCATCGAGAAATGTAGCAGATTCAAGAAGAATAGTATACTTATAGCTGTGATTGTGTAACAAGGAGCATGGAATGTGGTCGTGACCAGCTAAAATTCTGCAAAGTATTTAGTTTAGACAATAACAGTTTGTCATACTTTTGCTTACTTCATCCGCACAAACACCATATAAGCAAAGCGTAACTCTTCTTTAAATTGCCCTAAATACAAATGGGCTCTAATGAAGAACAGCAACAAATTGTATATATTGTAATTAGTGCATTATCATAAATACTTTAGTTTTTTTTCCTGCTGTATGACCGTGAATGTGGATGAGATCAGTATGAAATTCTCTTGCTGTTTTCAGTTACCACAAACTTCCGCTCTCACTCTTACACCATCCAACCGTCTAGCAGTTTAACAAACACAAAGATATGTTGTAAAGTGGAAAGATATTATAAACCATTTGTGTAATAAAGATATTCTCTGAACTGACAGTACTGAGTTCATGGAATTCCCTCATTCTCCTCACTAGATAATAACTTTTTGCAAAAAATAACCATGAACGGGATTTCTCTCGGGGCCGAGTTTCTTCAGGACATTGAAGTGACAAGATTTTCTACAAAGAAGAAATCAGAGGGGATCATCTTGTCATTTAAGTTTGAAACATCAGAACTTATTTGTAAAAATGTCAAGTCTGGGAAAGTTGATTCTAATGGTGAGCATAAACTCATTTCTTCTTGATTGATAGCGAATTAGGCTTACAAACTGAAACAAAAAATATGATTAAAATTACATTTATTTGCAGTGAGCATATTTGAAGTCAAAGAGATCCGAACGGGAAAAAATGGACGCGACTTTGAGCGTTGGGGAGCCGAAACGAAGAAAATTGAGAATTCACGGTGCTTTGTAGTGTTTTATGGCGTTGAGTTCCGATTGAGGACACTTTCCATTGCTGGTATTTCTGAGCTAGATTAATTTCCTAAATGTGTGTGTGTGTAGTAACAAAAGCATAAACGTACTTACGTGTGTTGTCTTACTATTTCCAACTAGCTCCAACAAAAAAAGACTGTGAAAGTTGGGTGGAAGGCCTAAAGTATTTGATTGACAAACGACCAACCTCCTATTTAGCGAGATTGGACATTTGGTTTGCCAAGCAGTTTGACAGCATGATTGCGCCATCCAACCAAAGCACGTACGGGGAAACCTCATTCATTAGAAATAATTGAAGCTAAATTGAAAAAAGTGTATTTACATACAACTTTAATCATTGCTCTGTAGATTAACTCTGAAACAAATTAGGGACTTTACAAATCGTATCAGCTTTAAGATCTCCACAGGAAAACTCAGAGAAAAGTACCAAACGATACAGGATAGCAATGGCAATGCAAACAGTTTTGCTTTTCAAAGGCTTGTCAGAGAATTTCTTCATGACCAGCAAGTAAAAAGCTGAACGAGTATTTTTCATACGAGTGTTTACGAGTGTGCAATTTTAATGTAGCCACCAAATTAAAAATTTTTGTTTACATTAGATTTTTACAGATATTTTTGGGAAATACGCTTTGGGTGGGCGCATCGATATCAACAGTTTCCTCGAATTTCTTCAGTACGAACAGAAGGAATGCACAAATACGGACGATTACAAAACTTATTTTCGTGAGTATGTCAACGCGGGAAGTAGAGGCATTGCGTACATGAATGCGTTTGAGGTAAAACTGCACAGACATTTATGGAAACTTTGACTTTTGACTTTTGAGGATTATTTTAAAAACTCTTACTCAGGCAGTTTATTTCACACGTTTGTATGCAAAGATTAAAAAAAAAGACTTATACTTGCCCATCATTTCTCTCACAAACAGTTATTTAATGGGAGACCAAGTCAGCTCCGAATCATCAGTTGAGGTTTGTTGCAATAATTGCAATTACTAGATTTTATTTGTTTAATCATTCATTATCCTGTTATTAATTACTCCACTGATTTAACAGGCGTACTCTAGATGCTTGCGATTTGGTAAGCCTTTAATAATAATTCCAAAGACCATTTTCTAAATATTTAAAGATGTACGTATAATATTTAATAATGCAAACTGTAGGTTGTCGCTGCGTGGAATTGGACTGCTGGGATGGTAAGATAACGTTGCATTACATTAATTTCATTTGTTCATGGTTGTAAGTACCAGCACTATTATCAGGGCCAAATGGTACTCCCATTATTTATCACGGACGTACTCTAACAACCAAAATATGCTTTGTGGAAGTACTTAAAACAATAAGGGACCATGCTTTCAAAACTTCAGAGTAAGTAAAACTGTATTTAGTAATAAGCTAGCCTGTGAGGAATGCGTGTAAATTATTTTGGTTCGGAAATTTTCTAGATACCCCGTCATTCTAAGCATCGAAAACCACTGTAGTGTAACACAACAGAAAGTAATGGCCAAAAAATTTCATGTAAGTGACCATGCAGAAAAGATTTTTCATAGAAATATTTCTGAGCTCTTTGTAATTTGATTTCCGTACGTTTTTGGTCTGTTTATTCAGGAGATTTTTGGAAAATCACTAGTAACCCAGAATCTGTTTAGGGACGAAACTGAGCTGCCATCACCCCATGAGCTCCGTGGTAAAATCATCCTGAAGGGAAAAAAGTTGCCAAAAGATGCGAAAAAGAGTATTGAAGAGTACGAGAAGGAAAAGAATGTTCTGAGTGATACTTTTAAAAACGGGAAAATGTACATCCAAGAAGGAAGTACATGGGAGGCGTATTTTTTTGCCTTGACTATGGATAAGCTGATTTATACAGAAATTGACGAAGGACATCGCAATAGCATCGAGTCCGATGCTAGCCTTGTACTGCTTAAATTTTTTAATGCTATTTCAGCCTTGGTGTAATTTAGAAATGTGATTATTGAATTTTCTTTTCTTCAAGGTTATGCCAGTTGAAGAGCTTCATTACAGCAAAAAATGGTTTCACGGTAAAATTTCAGGTACGTGTGTCCGTGCATTTTGCTTTCTTCCTGTAGATTCTTAAATTATGCAGCGCAATTTTGACATTCAATTTGCCAGGTGGAGTAAAGGCTGCAGAAGAAAGGGTCAAAAAATTTGGGGTGGAAGGAGGGTTAGTTATTACAAAGGAATTCAATGTGGTGTACTTTGTGAATGTGTATATGCGTATTGACATTGACCTTGGTTCATTTTGCTCTAGATTTCTCGTTCGTGTGTCAGAGACGTACCCAGGCGATTACTCTTTGTGTTTCTTGTAAGTTTTTTTAGTAAACGTTTTATAGAGTGCTGATTTCCGTATAAAAATGTAAGATATAAGGGTATAAAATTGACTTTGTGACTACAGGTCACAAGAAAGGGCACATCACATTCGAATAAAATCAAATGCTGAACAAACAAAATACTACCTTATTCCCTCTAAGCCATTCGACAGTTTATATTCTCTGATTGCCTACTACCGAAAAAATCCTCTCGAAACGAGGGTAAGATCATTATTTGGTAATATATTCTCATGGTTCATATTTTCTTAATTACTTACATGATACCATTTTCTTTATCCACAGGACTTTTACATTGAAAAGTTTACTGCTGCGTGTCCTGTTCCAGAGCGTCATGAAAATCTACCCTGGTAAATTTGGTATTATTTTATTTTTTATTCTGATGACTTTTGGAACACGCTTTCACTATAGACATGTGCACTTTTGCTCTCAGGTTTTACCCCAATCACATTAACCCAGACCCAATGAATCGTAAGAAGGCTGAAGAAGTTCTTCAGAAAATTCCACTGAATGGAAGCTTCCTTGTAAGTATTCTTTGAAATTTGCAAATCAAACATGGATTTATTTACTCAAACCATTACTCTCGTAGGTCAGATACTCTCAGGAATATCTGGAGAGCGGAACAGGAGACCGCTTTGTGATAACATTCCGTATGGAAAACAGAATCAAGCACTGCCGCGTGAAAGAACACGGCCGACTTTTAGTCGTGTCCAATCTAAGGTTCGAAAGCATTGACAAGCTTGTTCAACATTACTCTACACGGAGCTTTTACAAGGGCTTAAAATTGAAACATGCAGTAAATGAAGAGCTATTCAAGTTTGCGCACAGGTAATACTGAACTTCTAAATACTGCCAAATCAGATTAGGAAAAAGCTAAAATCATGGGAAATGTTATTCAAGTGTGGAAGCCGTCGATGATAAGGTGTACACAAGTCCTGACTACTTGGACACTAATACCGAAACAAGCAATCAAGTGAGAGCGTTATATTCTTATCAACCTGGACACCAAAATACAGACTTGCTTCATTTTCAACGAGGAGATATTATCACTAATGTTGTGAAGCAAGATGGGGTTTGGTGGAGAGGGGACCTGGTAGAACAGATTCAAAAAACGTTCCCTGTAAATTTCGTCGAGGAAATAGAACCGCTGGACAGCCCTTTTGGGGAACTACAGGTTTTAACTATAAATATATACAGCGGGACTTTTACAGTAAATTTTAAGTGCTTGATATGTTAAATCACTTTTAGAAAGGGTCTGTTGCTCTCGGGAAAGTGGAGTTGGAGAAAGGAAGCGACGAAAATTACCCATATATATTGAAAGTTCAAAGTCCTAGCAGCCCTGTGGCATTCAAAGCGGCTTTGAAGACACTGAAGGAAGCAAAAGAATGGTTAGAATCAAACGTAGAAAGTTTTGCATTAAACAGTTCTTAAACTTCATTTTTTCTGCTTGAACAGGCAGGAAATGATCAATTTTGTAAATAATCGGACATCAAAGACGGCCTCAAGGCTTTTACAAATTCAAAAAAAGCACAAGACTTCTCAAGATCTTTCCAAGCAAATAATTTACTGTTGTACCGTTCCAAAAGTGGATCCAGATGAAGTTAAAACCAAAGGAAGGGTTTACAATGAAATGACAAGCTATACAGAGATTATGGCTGAAAAGCAGATGAGCCAAGACCCGCAATTTTATGTATGGTTTCATGAGGTATAAAGCGGAATACTTTATTGAGTTTAAGTAGTTCAAGTGTATATGCGTCACAATTTTTACACAAAATGTTTGCACGTTTTTTTTTTATGTCAGATTCAGTTGAGCCGAGTGTATCCCAAGGCCCAACGTGTTGACTCTTCTAATTACAACCCTATCAGATACTGGAACTGGGGGTGTCAAATGGTCGCGTTGAATTACCAATCACCTGGTGAGTTTGCATATTAACAAATTTCACATGTCACTATCAGAACTCAAGACTAAATTGGTAAATTTAATGGACATAGACAGAGCAATGCAACTAAATCATGGGAAATTCCGTCAAAACGGTAGATGCGGGTATGTTCTCCGCCCAGAATACATGTTCCGGAGAGACTTTCATCCTGGTCTCATCAGCGACTTGGATAAAAACGAGATTCAAGCTTTAACTTTTAAAATTACGGTAGCCGATTTCAATTTAGCTTTCGCTTAAGCATTTTTTTTATGAACAGAAACACACTAATCCGGTTCCACTCTTTGTAGATCATTGCAGCTCGCCATCTTTCTCGCACGGACAACAAGTCTATCTCAAGTCCTTTCGTTGAAGTTGAAATAATTGGGGCCGACTTTGACTGTCAAAAATGTCGCACACAAAAATACATCGGTACACTACAAATTTAAACCTACTGATCTAATTTCCTGTCGACCGAGTAAATTTTAACTAGAAATTTCTCTTTAGCTGACAATGGCTTCAACCCATTTTGGAATGAAAAGTTTATAATAAAAGTACTCAACCCTGACCTGGCTCTCATACGGTTTTCAGTTTCCGACCAAGACAATTTCGGAGACTCTCATTTTCTTGGACAAGCGACTTACCCGGCACGATGTCTCCTTCAGGGCTATCGCAGTGTAGTACTAGAAAATGGACATGGAGAAGAGCTGTTGTCCAGTATGTTAATACATTTACAGCCCTCTTATGATTTATTCTCAAAGTCTTGCAGGAGTAGCAGGCATAACCTTTAGTTTGTTGGAACTAACAGCAGTCAAATAAACTATCGTAAGGGTTTATTTTCTGTAAAAGTACAAAATACAAGAATTTGGGATTGCAAAGTTTATTTTCCCTGTAAATTGAATTTTTTTTGCGTTTTATGAAACACTCTCGTGTTGAACAACCTACACAAACACTGCGGTGTAATGATTTTGTAATGGACTGATTGTGATCTCTGCACAAGACGTCTCTTCAAGTCTTCATCCAAGAGCCTCATCTCTAGTAAAGCAAACACAATTGAACCAATTTTCCATTTTCACCCAGCTTTCCCAGACTAAAGTAACTCTACTCGTTGTTTTCACGGTTTTTTTTTATTTCTCCGCAATCCCAGCAGCCAGTATAACAGCTTGGTCAACTTACTCCCTGAAATGGCCACTTTGCTCTTGTTTGTACATCGGATAAATGTGTTGCAAAATTGGAATGTTATTTATTCAAGAGTCCTTCTAAAAGCATACACAACACCTATAGACCACTGCATAGTGGCTTGTGCATTTAACTACAAAAATCCAACATCCAACCCGCGGATGTACATTACGCAAAATTTTTATGTAAACCTTTTTGGTCAGTTTGAGCAAACATGAAACTACATGCAGAAAGACGAAATACCTAGTACTTCATTTTCCAGAAATGGACGACGGAATGGCAAGTTTAAGCAATCTGAAAACTTTTAATTGAGAGTTTTACAAAATCGCTAAATCTCTTAGCTCCACTTACTAGTGCACGCATTCATTAATTATTGCCACACTGGTTCGCCCACCACGACCCAGTCTCGTCTCAAGAATTATTTTCCTAAAATCTGCAAATCCGAAAGTGGTCAAGTAGCCCCACCATAAACAAAATCACTGACATGATTAAATATTCTTTATTTTCCGTTTTGTCTACATTCCCAAACATTTCATTGAAAGTACAGCATACTGATTATCCTGCAAAAATCCAATTACCACAATCAAATACTTTAAGGTAGTTGTGCTCTCATCACGAGCCTTTTCCAGAAACATTTCAAATATCTATAATTATTAATCTCTCAATTTTACTCAATTAAAGTCGGTTTTGCGAAACAACAATTTATTTCAAAAAATATGATACAGATAAATAAAAGTGCTGCTAGTTGATACTCGAATATGATTTGAACTACGGAAAAAGATAATTTTGCAATTCAAAACAATACCAATTTCTAACAGTCTACTTTTTATATAACGCTTAAATATTTTAAATGCTTACAATATTGGTTTTTTAGTGTAATGATTTACAACTCACAACTACCGTTTACTAAAGTAAAGTAAATTTTGCCTGAGTATGCACTCTTCATTTGTATTAGCAATCCAGCACATAATGTACATAAAATTATTCTAGGGATGAAATACCCAAAACTACAACATTAGTTCATTTTCATAAGTTAGTGTTTCTCGAAATTGCTTTAAATGGACCTTTTCAAAATACCGTTCAAGTGTAGTAGGTATGTTTATCTACTAAAATACATCATCAAACTCTTAAACTAATACTTTTTACGCCATATGTAGTTGCAAAACTAAACTCAAGATTGTTAACTCATG
>JAHZMZ010001452.1:0-22878 GCA_027743805.1 Lepidocyrtoides sp. E14 | reverse complement strand
AAGAATGCAACATGGCGGTTTGTGTGCTAGACAAGTTTTCGGAAATGTTATTAAAAGTTAGGCTAACAAGCAAAACTCCTTCTTTGATGATGAGGAAAAGATGTTCATAGGAAAATCGTAGATGAATTTTTTTTCTAGCTGCTTGAATGTAAGATGGCTTGCTAGTAGTTACACAACGCTATGTGACAATGGACGAGAGGGACTTTCTCGTTCCTTTTCTCGATGTCCAGTAGGAAAGAAGGGGAAAATGGTGCAAAATATCCATTTAATTACAACTTGTTCAGGATAAGCTTACCTATTTGCAAAATAACTGTACTTCTAGTTATAAGTTGTTCAGTTTTTATTCACTTTACATAGAATTCCACAGCGAGTTTCCATGGTATCTTAATGTCTTCATAAAATATAGCAATTCAAATGATAGAGTCTTCAACCATGAAATATACAATACAGATCTTTTCTGTAGTTTTCAACTTTAATATACTTTTGCTTTTATGTTACCATTAGCGCCTTTAAGAATAACATATTATAGTCTCCATGCTGCAAAAGTGCAGAGAGAAAATCACATATATTTCTGAGGTCTGGAATCTCAAGAAGACATTCTTCGTTTAATATTTTGGATATGTTACTTCTTATACAAAACCTGTCAATTTTCCCTTGGATGAGGTCAAGTTGTCCATCAGGCCACAAATTTCAGCAGTGTTTCAAACAAAACGGCAGAGACTCCAAAATTGTCATCATCAAATTTTTTGAATTCGATTATCTCGATTTTCGAGAAAAGTTAAAAATTAAGGCGTACTAGCTGCTACACAACTTTCTGCATATAATATCAAAATATTAACTTCTCGTACATAATTTCGCTCGAAAATCGAATTTTTAATGTTTCCATATCTTGTCAACGAGTTTACTTTCCAGAGATACTCGAGTTTGGTTATACATTTAACACCATTAGTTATCTCATAATAGGCACCGATTAAGTGCAAAAATAAAGGTTCAGCAAGTTGTAGAGGACACTGACGGTACTCTATATATCGAAGTTTTATTATGCCCATTTAGGTAAATCAGAGATGCGTAATCCCGACAAAATTTTCTTTGGATTACGGTTACGGATTATTGGACCGGAATACACAATTTCAAAGAATCACTTGAGGTTGAGATTATGGATAAAGTAAACCTGGGATTACTGATATTAAAAATTCAGCTCTGTCTAAATAATTTACGTTTTGTTGTCCATGCAAAATCCTGTCAAAATGCCACTTTGGCCACTTCTAATATTATTAATTAGGCGAAAAAATTGACATCCTAAAGTTATTGAAATTATCCACCAAAGCATGAAAACCTCACTTAGCAGTTTTCGCACTGACAACAATGTGTATTTTCTAATTACTTACGTTCTAAGACAAAAATCTTCTTTGATTTAACATAATATGCTAGGAAACGTAAAATATTTTGCTTTGTTGAAAATATATGGGATTGGGATTACTTGTTGGATTACTCCTTAAAATTTTCGTACCGGATTATGGATAACGGATTACAGCCGGCCATAGAGTTGGATTGCAATCTGGGACGATCTCTCCACCCTTGATTTTGTCAAAACAATTTTCAATTATGAAAATCAATCAGCAACAAAGGATCGAACGAACGAAGGTCAAACTTAGAGTATTACACATAGAGATACCATTCGCATTCCCATTAGGAATATTTCAAAAATTGTTGCTTTTTTATTTTCCTAAAGTTTGTTTGATAACCCAGACCCAGGATTTGCTTCTCATCCACGAAGAAAAGTGCTCAAAAAATACAAAAAATTGTAGACTGAAGAATGTATCCAATGAGACGATGCGTACAAAGGGGGAGGAGCCGGGTTCACCAAACAAACTTTTATTGGTAAATAAAAAAGCAAAATTTTTTGAAAGATTCATAATGTGCACGGTGTCTCTAGTTATGTATACTCTAAGAGCTATACTACTGATAAGAATGGTTTATGCGATAATTTTTCTCATTCATTTTAAATGTTCGATTCATTTGCTATAAAGCTTTATTTTGTAGCAAAATTTTGCATGAATTTTTTGGTTCCTTCCTTTTGCTCAGCGAAGTTTGCTGCTCTCTGACTGTATGTTGCATGCAAGTTGCAACAAAGCTTCATTTACAAGCTCGCTCACAAGAAAAGAGTACAAACAAGCATTTACACAGCTGACATTGGAAAGCTTGCTGACAATATTCAGCTGATTTAATCTGGCATCTCATGTCAACAGAAATCTGACTGAACAGATTCGGCAGCATCTTACCCTTACCACACAACCGAGGTAACCTAAGTAAGTTGTTTATTTTTTCGACCGGAAGTGTATCTTTTATAAACCTTTTGAAGTTAAAATTACTGGCAACTGATGAATCTCTAGTTAGTTTAAATAGTTCATTATTATGGATCGCAATCAAGGCGTCGAGGATAATGTTCGTACTGGAGCGATGGCGTCGTTGCTACAGTCAAAAGGGCCAGAAAATTTTCTCTACGATACAAATTGTCATGGTGATGGACCCAGAGTTAATATTGGTGATGATGGCGGTGTTCCGTGTTTGATTTGACCAGAAAATTTTCTCTACGATACAAATTGTCATGGTGATGGACCCAGAGTTAATATTGGTGATGATGGCGGTGTTCCGTGTTTGATTTGTGGAACGAATTTGGCATTTACTGTTGATTCCAACTCCAACACAAACGGAGACGGAAATGCGCAGTTTGTATCTGAGAAAACAGATGTGGTGGGTGAAGAATTCAATGTTGATTTGAAATATTATTGCATTGATGATGGTAGAAATGAAATGTCGATAAGATGGACAGATGATGAAAAGTATGTGTGTAGGTGTTTTAATAAATGGCTACACCTGGGGGAACTATCGAATGATCGAAAATGCAGATGGCAGAGTGATGACTGTGATGTAGAAATTATGTTGTTTGGGGGATGGGACTGGGATTCCGGAGAATGTGACCCATTCCCTTTTTGTCAGAGTTGTAGAGTTCAACTAATGGGATTGTTGAATTATGAAAGGGAGATTGAAAAATTGAAAAGAAAAATCAGGGAACAAGTTCAGAAACTGAAGGATAAAGCGAACTCTTGTGAGAAATATTTTGAACAAAATGGAGTTTATCAAAAGGATGGCCGATACAAACATGTAAGGGAACATATTGTGATTGATTTTAAATCAAGTAAGTAAATGAAGAAAAAAATTCTGTAAACCCCACTTACAACTTTAAAATGAATGAGGATCTGGCAATAAATGATATCTTCTTTATTATTTGTAGGATATCCAAATAAAAGTGTTGATCAAAATAATCGGAAGCTTCATGCAAAGGATAATAAAAGGAAAAGAAAATCAACGAGAAAGAAAACCGCTGTGTCTAGATTTAGTCAGTGTCAAACTAGCAACAGTTCGGTCGGGTTTCCTTTTATCTCGGTATACAGTATTAGTACTCAATGTTAATAAATATTTGCAAATTACAAATGTTTCATTTTTTGTTTGCTATCAGTGGCAGATTATTCACTCATGATTTCTATATTTTAGTTGTCACTGACAGACCGAGAGAGTGCTGAGCTACATTTACAAAGTACGGGAAAGAATCGCCAAAGTTTAGATGGTACAACTGCTGATAATCCAAACGAAATAGATTCTAAACCTGCCGGCTTAGGATTAGCCACAAAACAGCGTTCGAAAAGAATATGTAGGAACCGTAAACCAAATTATTCTAATGAGCAAAATGTGAAATGCGAAAATGAAGATGATACCATGAACGAGCTTTCATATTTTGAAGACGACAACCGATATGAGTCAGATTATGAGGAAAGTGATGATTTGGGTTCTGGTCGCTATCAATCTCGTCACCTACTTACAGCAATTCAAAAGAGAAATAAAGACGATTATGTCTCGGGCACTTATGGAGATGACCAGCAGTCCCAATCTCAATCAATGTCAAGCTGTGCTAAGCGCAATCGTAAAAGTAAAAAAATAAATATTCAGAGAGATGACGATGACGAATGGTGTATCACTGATGAGGGAGGGGACTCAAGTAGCGATAATGACGAATTTGAAGATTTTGAATTGGAGACTAAAACTAAGAGGCTAAGAAACTGTGGAAAAGTAGAAATTGATCCATTAAAGAAAACTATCACGTACAAGAATCTAGTGTTTACACAAGTTGATCCATTGAATGATAGCAAGTATATGTGTTCCAGTTGTAGCAAAGTTATAACGTACAAGCCTAACAACGGTAACCTTTACTATCACTATCTACGGAATCATACGGATTTATTAGTTTGTAAAGAATGCGATTATCGAGGAAAAAACCGAGCTCACTTAAAAAAGCACTACACTAAAAATCACAGCGCAGAAGGATCTCAACTGGCAGTACTACCATCAAAACCAAAATCAAAAAATAAAGGGCGCAAGATAAAGGTGGAATGCCGTATTTGCGAGAAGCCAGTTTATTATACTTCAAGAAAAGTGCATGAGTGGAGCCACAAAAGCAAAGAGGAAAAGCTTTCTGCGTTACAACGAGGTGATAAAGATGTCCCAAGCCAAGCAAAAAGGCACCACATGTGTGACCTCTGCGGCCACTCATTTACAACCCCAAAAGATTTAGAAAGACACAAGGAAACTGTACATGGTGACTGCCAACAGCAGAGGGAAAGTCTGTGTCCAGATTGTGGAGGAACCTTTTTAGATCTCAGGTCCCATCAGAAGAATGTACACACTGGGGACATAAAGCTGCACAAATGTTTGGAGCCAGGATGTGGACGGTCATTCAAAGGTTTAAGTATACTGAGCAAGCATAAAGATGCTGTGCATCGGAAAATTAGAATGTTCAAGTGCACGCAATGCCCTAGAGAGTTTAGCAATAGTAGTACGTACAAAAATCACTTAAATCTGCATCTTGGACTGCGCCCTTTCCAGTGCGAGCACTGTCCTATTGCGTTCAGACAAAAATCGCATTTGAAGCGTCACGTTGGAATTTATCATAGTGAAGGGAGCCAGCCAAAAAGAAAATCTTTTATCAGAGGACCTGCCATGTTGCCTTCGGATGTGAGGAAAAAGGATTTAATTAATGAGGGCAAGTATTTACCACCGTCCGCACTGGCTACTTGGGCGGCTGGTAGAGAACCTACGTCTCATTTCGTTGTGCCTGCTGGAGACATTGTTAAACAATTACAACCGCAAGACAACATCATAGATATGTAACAGCGCTACAACAAGGTTGCCCGCGTTCGTTTATGAAGTTTCGCTGAAAGTTTTATACTCGTTGAAACAATGAATTGTACAAATACAGTACCCTTGTTCTCCACAACTAGAATATGATTTACAAGCCATCAAGTTCAAAGTCACGGTTTGTGAGGATAAAATTCAATATTTCAACTCTTGAATGCTTTTGACATATTTTGTAAACTTGTTGGAATATCAGAATAAATATTTTTAACTCAAAAGTCAAAATGGTCATGGCATAAAATTATGTTTTTAAACAACCATGTAACAAGTGCTAAGCTTAATCTCATTTTAATGATAATATCTGTATGTCAAGTCAACATTGTCAACTAGCTTATTTTAAACGGATTTGAAGGCGTGAAGGGGAATGCTCAATGTTCATTTATTGCCATTACCACACCAATTTTTTGACGACTGACTATACATAATTATATTTATTCATTCATTGAAATCTGTACAAATACAATGCATCTGACAATTTTGAGCTTCTTTAACTCAGACCCTAGCCCCTCCTCATACTAATTCATAACTGCATTGTTTGCTAATCAAAGTCAAGTGTCAAATTGGAAATCTCTGGAATCAGGGCCGAATAAAGTAACTTTTCTACTGATGTACTGTTATTGATGTTTCGTTTAACTGGACAAAAGTATAATGCCTCGTGTGCTCATTGTTTTCAAAGTAAAACATTTATTAGATTGATTTGATGTTAATTAAATATTTCTAGAAAAGGCTATATAAATAAATGGAGTTGTCTAGTCTGCCAACTCACACATTAGCGGGATTAGCGGAGTGAAGGAATAGGAGCAAAGCCAGTTTTTATTTGTCCTACAAAATATTTTGAAGGTTTAACTTTTTCTTAAAAAAGATGAAGACCTTTACAATCTTTTTTGCAGTTTGCGTGGGTGTCACCTGTGCATCCATGCGACTTCCAACAGACTGGAGCTTTGTTGGACCTCTAGCCAAAAATATGGTCAAGAATACACTTGGTATTGACCTTTCTAAATTTGATGACATAAAGAAGCTTTTCAATGAAGCCAAGTCTGAGGCTGTAAAGGACGCCATTCTGGAGACAGTTGCTGCACTTTTTGTGGTATACGCAACACCAACACCATTTCTATTTCCTATTACGTCATCAATCAGCTAATGTTCAATGATATCATATTTCTGATTCTCTTCATTTCTAGGCAAAATTTGAAAATGGACTGTTCCTCGCTGGCAAATCCAGGAGTCAAATCGTAGCTGATTACATACCCAACATCAGGGCCGCTCTTTCTGCCGTTCCTGATCCTTACTGGAAAGCTGGTCAGAAAAAAATGACTTTCATTAAAAAATGAGCTTGGCTATTTTTTGAAGTAGCTCCGTTCGATTAGTCTAATTCTACTCGTTTTGCGTTTCTAGGTCTTGATAACGAAATTTTGGGACTAAGTCCGGAAGAATTCCAAAGCACACTCGGAACTCAAACAGAAAACCGCAGTGAAAGCTCCGGCAACGTTGGCAGCTCAAGAAGCAAACGACAGGTGACGTCTGCTGTATGTCTAGAACGAAATAACATGATGAGTCAATATTTTAATTTTAGCGTTTACAAAAACATTTTTCTTCCAGTCTGCCGCCATGGAAAGCAGAACTGGTGTAAAATATGGCACGACACCTGTTTTGAGTGAGCAGGATCTTGTAGACTGCGCCAGTATGTTACATTTAAAATTGTCAATCGTCTTTATATGCATCTACATTATGACACCTTTGAGATTATAATTTTCTATTGGTTACAGAGAACGTTAACGGCACCAAGTGTTGTAGTGGATGCGATGGAGGGCGAATTGACAGAGGGCTACTCATACGTGCAAACGAACAAGGGAATCAACTCTCTTGCAACTTACCCATACGAAGCGAAAGATAGTACATGTCGGCACAAAACTGAAAATAGTGCTGCGAAAACCGTGGGCTACGAGTATGTCGCTCAAGATGACGAGGATGATTTACAGAGGGCTGTCGCGGAAGGACCTGTTGCCGTTGCTGCGGATGCCAATAACTGGTCTTTATACAAATCAGGGGTTTTCCGATGCCGTGGAATTATAACTGGCCTTATTTCACCTCTCAAGCTTAACCATGGTGTACTTGTGGTTGGGTAAGTAGTATCAAAATATTGAATAATTGAAACAAAATGGAATTTCGTGATATCCATATACCATTTTTACAGGTATGGTTCCACCATCTTGGGAGGAGATTACTGGATTGTGAAGAACTCTTGGGGTAAGCTGAGACTTACATTAAAATTAGCTGTATATATTTTTTGCTGCAATAATCAAGATGTGCATAGCTTATTTTAATACATTTTCCGGAAATTTCCTTCGTGCAGGTGAGTCATGGGGAGAAAAAGGTTACATCAGGATTGCCAGAAATGCTGGAAACCAGTGCGGCATTGCTAGTCAGGCTAGCTACCCACTTGTTTGAACTGAGATTATGCAGAGCTTTAAATCACTAATTGCTAACTGTTGTTGATGTGGAAAGCATTCAGATAGAAAATATTACCTCAATGGTGGAAAGTTTGTAAAAATCTTTTCTCTGAGTATCTGCAATGACTGAATGAAATAAAAAAATGAGAATAAAAAGCAAGAATAACTATCGGGTGTGAAAGGCACCTAAATACAAACGGGCACGGGTAGTATGGCTTCGCTTGCCCCATGCCATGGTGAAGGTCCGTGGGAATAATTCTATTGATTTTAGAGCCCAAAACTATCCACAGAAACCTGATTTAGGTGCGGAAAATGTAATCTACTACAACATCAGAATGGCTCAAGCTACAGTCCCCAAATGTGGTACATTTTATGGGTATGGTATAGGTCATTAATACAGGTTCACTAATCACTAGTGCCCAACAATTACCGTTTTTGTTGCATTCAAAATTGCTGTTCCAATCGTCACCAAAATTTTTCAAGTAACTTCTCATAGGTTAACATGACTAATTTAAGTTAAATCAGTTCGCGGAAATCAAAATCTGCCATAACTCGAGATTCAAAATGGAATGTCAAATATTGGAATTAATAGGCAGTGTGCATCAGTAAGAAATTTTTTGATTCGTCGTTTCAAGATTAAAGCGTAAAAACCCGCATAAAAATTGCCCATCTAAAATTATCTTTCATTAGTATGTATTACTTTTTCAGGTATTCCGGTATTTCTTTATATCAAACATTTCAAAAGCGTAGATATCTCTCTTCTAAAATAATATTTCGGACTTTGACCAAAAAGCGAAAAAACTTATTTTATCTACAAATCGATCGTAATGGCTGATATATGTGGATGCAGAAAAATATTTGGAGCGATCACAGGTAAAAGTTAATGAGCTTCTTGTCGCATATTTCACTTAAATACCCAAATTGTACACGGATTGTGTGAAAATTTCCTTATGTAGCATAGCTCATTGCCATTTCTGATATCATAATAAATAGCAAGTGAATACGTTTGGCTATTAAGGTAAATAATGAAAAGTTCAAACCATGACACGGGCCGGGATGTACCATATTAACCAGGCCAATTTTTATGGCTTGTTATTTTTAGAAGGCTTCAGTCCATGCTACTAGATCATCAATTTTCAAATTGTTCTTAAGCAATTCGGATCTATTTTCGGACAGTTTCATCACATTAAACATTAAGTAGCTGATATCTCCGCAGTCCAAATAAAGGCTTGTGGAATCATGCTTTTAACAAAAAAGCGTAATTCTTTACATTTTCTTTGAACATTAATCCGATAGTTTGGTTTATTCTTTTTCATGGACAAGCAAACAAAAGTGTTGCTTAATTATGCAGATATTTGCCGCACAGAAACGCTTAAAATTGTAAGCAAACGTTTCTCCCTTGGGATCAACCTGGAAAATAAAATTTACGATGCAAGATCGTATTGCATACACGGTGCGTTTGTTGCCGGATATTTACGTTGCGCATATTCCAAAGCTGCTTAACTTGCTGGCTGATCAACTGAGGAGGAAAACAAGATGATAGTAGTAATGAACGTTTGCGTTTGCTTTAAAAATGGGTTTCAAATATTGACGCCTATATTCTAAGACGTTCATTACGTTAGTTCCTATGATAAGGAATCCTTATCCTTACAACATTTTGCCTGTAAAATCCTGTAAGGTTAAGGATTCCTTCCATAGGAACTAACGTAAGGAACGTCTTAGAATATGGGCCTGAGTAAATTAAGTTGTGTTGTAAGTCATTTTATTTTCAGCAGAGAAAGTTTATTGTGATGGTCACGCCCTTCAACAATAATGACACGATATACTTGCATACCCGGTCATTATATATAAATTTAGTTCCAATTCCGCAATCTAGTTGTCAACAACGGTTGTTTTCTGCTTCCGTAATTTTCTCAGGATTTTTTTTACTCAAAACAACTTATAATTCTAGCTTTGCAGTAAAAGAAATTTTTTTAGGATTATTCTTTTTTGGTGTACCTACTTCATAAGTTTATAAATATTTAAATAACAGTATATTTCTGTTACTGTTATAAACCCTTAGAACAGCCAATTGTAAACAAGCCTGTTACATTTACGTTAATATTTTAAGGAATTCTACTGCATGAAAAACAATAGCAGGCAGCCGTTAGCTAGACGTTGACAAGTATGGGAGATAAAATACATGTGGACATTAAAAAGACAAATAGAAAAATTAGTTATAAATTAATGGAACGTCTCGCATTTTCTGTCCAAATACTTAAACTGTTCATATAATATCATAACCAATATTGCTTACATAAGTTTATGTGCATTATGCAAGCCAAGCTTGACAAAGCGATAACTAGATCTTATATTCATTTTATGACAAGAAATATTTTATAAAGATAAAAGCGCTACCTTTGCAAAAAAAATAATTTATGGAGCTTGAATGATATGTATTAAAAGTTTCTCTTGGCCAAGGATTAGGAGTACTTTCTAAACAGTATTTATTAATCATTTAATAAGCCACTGAGCCACCTAATAAGACAAATTCAAATGGAACCGAAACTGTTTGCAAAAAATCATGAAGTAGTTGGATTTGGAGCATCTGAAAACTCCAGGAGGTGAAAGTATGTCATATGCAATGATAACTGATTAAGCACGGTCAGACAGATATCTCAAAAAGACCATAGAGCGCGTACCGTATTCACTGGATAGCAGTTTAGTTTAATTAATCAGCTTTCCTTAAAAGGCTTCTGATCATGCAACCACATTCATTATTTATTCGCTTGTAAATATTTTGCCAGCATTTTCAAAAATTTAAACGATGTTTTTGTCGCATGCCTATAACCAATAGATATTTTTAGTTTCATCGCTTAATATCTTAAACACTGAATATCACCATCAGTAACCAATTTAGAATTGACACAATTCTGGTAAGCACGGCAGTACTACTAATAGAAGTATCACTGCCGTTTTGAACAGCACAGATATAGAGCAAGTGTTGGGAATACATTTTTTCGTAAAGAGTTTATTTTCCTTCTGCACTGAAACCAAGGCTTGTAGAATCATGTATTTGTCGAAAAATAGCGAAATCCTTAAATTCATAGGATTGCATTTACAAACCCTCCAGTGGTTTGGTACATATCCATTCTCTTTGGATAAAAAAACAAAAAATCTTGTTTATACACAGATTTGCCGAAAAGAAAAACTCCAAATCTTTCTTCTTTTTCTTTGGGCAAACATAACCTGGGCTCAACTTTTCACTCAAAAAAACTATTTATCGTTTGTGGTCATCCTAGAAAACATGATTTACGCAGGATCGTATTACACGTTTGTTGTCGTGTACGTTGTTTGCATTAAAAAACATGCACAAATTACAGAGCTGTTTAATATGCTAGCTACATTGGAGAGAAAAGAGGGAAAACTAGGCAATAAAGGTTAGTGTAAACACTTTACCAATTTACTTTTTCAAAAATTTTATAGGTTATTCAATCAAATAAATATTATTGTTTCAGTGTCTACTCAGCAAAAGAAATTTCTGATGATGGTCAAGTGTCTGCAACAATGTGCCATTACTACAGGACCAATTTGCTTATCTGGTCATTGTATCCGTATGTGGCTTGCAATCCAACTGTCAACGGTTATTTTCTGCTTCCACAATGCTCCAAAGAAATTCATAGCGAGGAAAATCATAACTATTTGCTCAGTTATATTGGGTCAATATACCCGGCTGTCAACTCGGCACTACAATTTGTAATATTCACAAACTCAGCTACAGCTTATTGTTTTGTTGCGTTTCAACTTGTATTCATACAAATTCTATGCATTAGACATCATCTGCAACTATTTCATGGAAAAATGAAGCCAATAGTTGTTTCCGATCGGAATGCTGGAATGGGTTGTAGAAACCTCATCAAAAAGTTGGAAAACTTTAGAGCATACAGAGAACTTCAGTTACTTGTGACTTACTACAACGGGGTGAATCAAGATGTTGTTATTCCAACCGTTTTGCTGTTTTCCTGCTATGCAATGATTCTCAGTTTGTTTGCTTTGATATCAAGGGATTCCACGCTGTCTCATTTGCTCACACAAATTTTAGTTTCTATTGCTGTCGATGGTTTTTTGATAATTGCAGCTTGTGTTGGAACAATGGGTAAACTATATGCAGACTCGGTGAACATCATTAACGTACTGGCCACAAAAATGAGAGTTTCAAAAAAGGGTGTTTTTGAAACTATGTATCTTCATAGATATACTCGGTCTATGCGGCCGCTAATGATTAAAATTGGATCAGTGAATTTTATTGATAGGCTGACAGCAGCAACGATACTGGATTTTTGCATTAGCACATTGGTGAATATTCTTCTTATGCAGTAAGCAGCTAAATGCTACTTTTAAGTAACGGATAATAATAAACTCAGATAAGGGAAACATAATTACAAATGAGGGGAAACGGAGTTCATGGATGCCATTTTTGTTAATTAACAAGTTTTACTCGAGCTTTCGATTGCATATTCATAATTAGTAGCAGAATAATTTCATAAATTTATGCTACGTACATGATAGTTAACATTTCAATGAAATATGATAATGCTACTAGAATGAAAATAAAAAAAATTCAAACTCAATTTAAAATCACTTTAACAAATCGGATTTAAGATTGCGTTTTTAAAGCTTCTACAAAATTTTCTCGTTTCCTTTTTGTAAGTACTCAAATAAAGTTGATTATTCAAATCAGTGAAAAAACTTGCCGTATTTACTTTATTTGAAAAAACAGACTCTAGTGGATAAACATCAATATTTCATAATAGACTTTCGTACTCCATGAAAGTTTCTTTCATTGGTTGCAGACGAATATGTAATTTTTATTGAAAAACAACTTGAAAATGTATATTATCTGAAACATTTTACCTCTGTCTGACTGTGTCAAACACACTTTAAACTTTATAATCATATTCCTGTTCCAAATCCACTGTCTCCACTTGAACCTAAAAGTTTTTTCCGTTTGCTGAAAACCCTACATTGTTCATATCCAGTGTGTGTATCTCTTTATAATCATATTCCTGTTCCAAATCCACTGTCTCCACTTGAACCTAAAAGTTTTTTCCGTTTGCTGAAAACCCTACATTGTTCATATCCAGTGTGTGTACCATAGACTCCAAACGCACTCGGACAAGTCAGTCACCATTTGATCACCTCAATCGATTCGCTCTGAAAACCTTTTCAATCATATACTGACCACTGACTTTTGAAACAACACGTTGTTGTGAAGGAGCTGAATATCATCTAACTGTATAAAGATTATTGGACATTGCTGTTATGCATTTGAAATTTTAACTGTCTACTCAAATTTACCATCACCAAACTAAAACATGTATTAAAAAATTGATAATAAAAGGCAAAAACCCAATTGAACACAATGACAACCTTCTTATAACCCTTTCCGGTATCAAAATTTGATTCTCAGTTGAATATATTAAATGATTGTATAACCAACGAATCACTGATCGATCGCTTTAACATATTCACGACAAACAACTAAATCCAAGTATTTTTTTGGGCACATTACACAAACATTTGTAAATATATATCCCATATATAAATAAGTAAGTGCGTGCACGCACGAATGCATAATATTGAGAATTAGCATAATCAGTCATAAACCCATAACCAAAAGAGCAGAATGAGTGAGTGAGGTCTGCACATCAATCCATATATCTTATTCATGGCTGTTTCTTGAATGATACTTTTGTCTTGAAACTGTTTCATTTCTCAACTTAGCATTTGCAAACGCATGGATGGATGGATGGATGGGGTCCCCATTTAACCTTGAAATTGAAAAGTTATTCCCCATCATGGGGAATTAATTCGGCATAGTATGAGTCATGAGACGGAGATAACAGGTTGCATTACAAAACATAAAGCTCCATTAGAAAGGTGATTGATATTGAATACAAGCACTTCACTTTCCCTTTTGAACATTCATCTTTAGTTTACAAACATTTCTGAAACATCGTGAATTGATACATAAACATTGAATTCATGCTTTCTCGCACTACGATGTCAAACTTGGTAAGAAATCTAGAAAATAGTCTGTTCATGAGTTTTTTCCTTGGCAGTGAGTGTCACTGACGAAGGTTTTTTTAAGTTTCACCTTTCACCTTCACCCTGTAGCCAACCCATTGTCGAAATAATTATTCATCATTACTACAATCGTTATTAGGAATCGTATTAGTAGTTTATAATTCATTACTGTAGCCATCAATTTGACCTAGTCAGCAAGTAGTGTAGTCGGGGACGGGGACAAAGACAGTAAGACAAATAGCCTTCAGACGATTCATTCTTTTAGTGGATGATACTTATGTCACTCATCCATTTCAAATTCAAAGAGAAAGTGAAAGTACAAAAAGGAGTAGACAAAATCAGGGCCAGAAACTTATCCCAGTACTGTATTTGACAGCATCGAAACGGCATTATCCTCCTCCTCCCCTTCCTAGAAAATGCAGCGACGACAGTCTGGCTGGAGAGAAAGGAATGAGTATTCACTATGCTTATAACCAAAATAGAGAAGAGAAACACCTCCGCAGAAATAGAGAAAGTTTTCGTGCTTACCTCAAGCTATTCCTCACATTAAATAAGATTTACATAGCAAAAAAATGCATTAATACAATACTACCATAGAAATGCTTTCACCACACACACTGACGGATTAATTTGTTCCAGGTAGGTTGTGTTGCTTCTAGCTTCAATCTCTGCTTTTCCCTTAAGTACCAGTAGGAAAGGCTTTAGACTTTGGACACCCTTTTTACAAGATTGTGATATTCCAGCCGTCCGTTTTTCTGACCATATTTACTCGCTATAACAGGAGAACAGAATGAAACTCTACTTGGGGGACCAAGCACGGGCAGCATACATTCTTCCGGCATTGTTTGCTTTATTAAACTAAACTCTTTTGGCAATGTGTTTCCAAAAGATATTTGGTTTGAACAGGTTATGCAGAGCTTGTAAATTTATTTACCTACTTAATATGGTCATCATTTGACAGTGTCAACTTGATACTGAAAGAAAACATGTCCTTCATTGTAAACATTTTCGCTACATCTGATTCTGAAGTGAAACAGTCATACAGCTTTAATATTAATATTACCAAAGCAAATCTAGTGGTAAATGTATGCATATTATCCTTATGTAATTCCATTCGCTTGATTAATTAGTTTGTCAGTCTCTGTTCAAAAATAATATGGAAGAGCCATAAGCAGCTTTCTAGAACTGCCTCTTCCCTTTCAATGAAACGTTTCATTGTTAATGGTAAGGAAAACAAAAGTTGGTCTTTTTATTCCTGTGGAAGCAAGTACATACCTATGTATGCTCATGTGTGGGATTTTTTGAATTCAAGTACATATTTAAAGCTTTGCCTTGACATTATCTAACATACAAGAAAACGACATGGCAACTAACATCATTTGGAAATTAACACATCTCCAGAATCACGTAATACACGGAGATAAGAGATAATGGATAACATTTCGAAACAGTAACATATCTCATGAACAAAAGCCAGCTAAATCTATTTACGAGCAGTTTCCTGCACTTATTTGGTATGTAGTGAATAAAAATATCGTAGGTACTGGTACAAACGTAAAATAAATGTAAAATGCTAAATCCCCAATCCCAATAAATTGTAAGTGTCCCGATCTTAAGACGGTTTCCAAATACATTTCGCAAACAAGATAATTTCTGGCAACCCTACTAAACACATTAAAGATATTATATTATACTGCAAGCACATTTAAGCCATAAATATGAAGTTTTACTCGTTTTCATTACTTTTGTATAAAAGTTGTGAAGTGGTAATAAGCTGGTTTAGCAATGCAGCATCAAAAAAAATCCAAATCAAGTTTGATTTTTTTTACCTGCTTGAGGCAAGTAGCTTCCTCTCCTTTCAATAACTTGGTCCTCGGGTTTTATGGACAAATTATACAATGAAGGATGTGTAGCAGTGCTCGTGCAGTCATACAGTTTCTAAGGAAGGGTACAATGTAAATCTACTTACTGAAATTTTTAATTTACTTCTAGTGAATGAATACTTTTTGAAAGTTTTCCAATTAGGATTTTTAACTATAACCAATTTACTTGCTTAGGATTTTGTAGTACTTGAAAATGAAGAATAAATGCTGCGTAGGATGCTATTAGGTATGCGTATGTTTTTCTACATCATCATGATGTCATCATGTGATGGGAGGAATAAGCCGGATTTCAAAAGATCGATGAGCTTGTTTCAGAAGCTTTTTATGCTTACTTACGATACGGAAAGCACGTGTTGAGTAACTGGAATAACTGTATCATTCAAGATTCCTGGTAATTTGCATAACATGTGTAGGTAGTCGATCACTTTCACTTTTTGAAAAAACAAAAGTAAAGCTATGTTAGCACTGATTCTACAAAGGAAATGCAAAAACTTATGACATATTGAAAGCGCAATTCACATTTCCAGAAGTATTTTGAAATCTGATACGGTATATGCTCTTCTGAAAACTATGTAGCCCCAAATTATTACGATTTTTTTAAGTGTCGAAGAAAAAAAGTGAGCATTTTCAATCAATAAAAAGCTATAATAGATACAGCTCAAATTTTACTTCAGTTTTTTTCATAGAAATTTCATAAATTGGCTTGCTCCGTAGTGCAAACAGTACAAATTACTTAAAAATTGGGCTTCATGATAATAGAGAGAACTTTCACTTTCAACTTTTTCTACTATTTTATTGTGCTACATTCATTATTTTGAAACTAAATTTAGACACAGGAGATGCCCATCAAGTTGAAAGTATGATTTTGGTTAACAAGAAAGTTGTAAATGGGTCGAAGGGTAGTATATCTAATTGGTTTTTGTTACACTACTGGCTCCACATGATGTTCACATAGGAATGCATTTCCTGCACCTTTTTAAGAACATGATAAAGCTTTCAGTTGCAGCATGGTTGGTTTATCCCAAGCTGAAATTTCTGATGTGATTGCATAAACACATAGGTACACGTAAATANGGTCGAAGGGTAGTATATCTAATTGGTTTTTGTTACACTACTGGCTCCACATGATGTTCACATAGGAATGCATTTCCTGCACCTTTTTAAGAACATGATAAAGCTTTCAGTTGCAGCATGGTTGGTTTATCCCAAGCTGAAATTTCTGATGTGATTGCATAAACACATAGGTACACGTAAATAAATTTTTTTAAACCTACATGCATGTGTGAAACATGATTATAATATTGTTTAACATGATGGTACAGATGGTGCCATTTTTTAAAAACAATGTTTTTTACATGTTTTCCATGTCTTTTATCATAATATGCAATTTCTCTTGAATTTCCTTAATGTATTCGTACGGAATCCATCTTAAATTCCTACCAAACAAATGTTCATGGTATGTAGGTATAAAGTATTATATTCGCTTCAAAAAATGGGTTCGATGAAAAATCGGTTTTCGATGGCAGTTAAAGCTAAAAATAGAAAACTTACCTACTCTTGTGTGTGAAGTGAAGTGAAGTGAAGTGCACATTCACATTTTGATACAGTGAAATAGGGAAAGGGAAACTAATAGGTTTCTCCTAACTACTTAGTTTCCAAATAGCTTAAATCAATCAAAATTGTTTTGGTTTTAAGGCATCATCATCAAATGATTTTTAATGTTTTGCTGCCCATTGTACTCTGCTGCAGTTTGTCCATTTTTGTCTTGAGTCTTGACGAAAAGAATGCTACAAAACTGGTCTTTTCAAGTCGCAAGCAAATGTGTGATAAGATTCCACAAAACGCATTTTTATTGTTTGATCTTACAACGCGAAATTAACGAAGTCTTGCATACAGAGCGCTGGTACCACATCGTTAATCCAGGCAAAGCAATGAAAAAATCAATTGATATTCAATGACTCGCAGATAATTTAACAAGGACAATGTTTTCACAAGGGCAGCCAATCAATACTTGAATTGAGACGTTTGAGGCGATTTATTCATTGAGTAGAATCACTGTATCATATCCGTATTACCGTGAAGAATAAACTGCCATAAGTAATTTTCGTCATCTCTGTTTGAAAGTGACTTCCATGTGCGATATCACCAAAATATCTTCTTCAGTTTGCCCCACGTAAAGATATGTTAGTGGTTTTTTCCATCGCACGCATTTTCTATAGGGAAAATGTATGTCAGTAGAGATAAGTTGAGAATCTCAACTTGATATGAAAGCTTCACAAGACTGAAACAAATGTGGAGCTAGGCAAAAACCATTTTCTCTGTGAAGGATCTTGTGCTTATGCTACAAGAGTCGTCGAATGCTGGTACTAACATGGAAAAAGGAGATTGTATGGCTGCAGTTAGAGTCAACCTGCACACTCACATACATACATGCTTATACCTACACCTGCTAGTAAAATGTGTTCAAAAACTAGGAAGAAACATTATTAACCTGTTGTCTGTGGTCATGTTCAGTTTGAGTTACTAGATAACATGCTTTTGAAAATTTTTAATGGCAGCCCGTCAGCCAATTTAGAACAGAACACAGATTTAATGACGTGTGATCAAATAGTTGCTAACTTTCGTAATTGAGTAACTTTTCCTTTTACCTACAAGCATAGCTTAAATTGCCAATTGATTGTCATTGAGTGACTGACATCACAACATATTGAACTTTACGTTATGGTTAGCTTTGTAATTTTGTTTATTAGTGAAATATCAAATGGTTACCTGCTTCCTCCTTGTAACATGAAAGGGTAAATGCATTTTGTACCTATAAGCCTCTGTAAATTTAATACCACATAATATTCAAATACCTTATCAGTATTTCTTTGTCCTACATGTTGCTCATAAGTTGTGGGTAAAGTACAAAATTTATTCTCTAATGGACTGCATTGTGAAAGCTATGTTGATTTTTTTACGAAACCACGAAAATAACTGTGTAAGTCACTTCACGTCGAATCACGTCGTTATCATCCTTTGCTATTGAGCTGGGTAGTGTGGGTAGATTACATGTACATATCAAGCACTTAAATAAATAGTAGTTACATATTATATCGGGCACTAAAACTGTATGAGTAGGAATGAATTTGTTAAAAAATTTCCTGAAGCTCATTTTGTGACCAACTGTCTGTAAAAAGTACTGCCTTTTTCTTCAAAGGTTTTTGATTTCTTATTTGAATTCAACAGCACTCATTAAACTTAACTCAAGAATTCATGAATCACAGTTCGTGATGTAAAAAATATAAGGCATTTCTTGTTGGTTCTAAATCACTAGTTTTGGCATGTCAGGCGCACAAATCATTGATTTGGTTTTAACTGAACTGAATCACTTATTATCTGGTAAGTGCCGCACCGTGGCATGCTGTTTAAGTTTACCCCGTGCTTACTGAAACTATTTGTCTCCAATTTTGCCAAAAGTTGGCAGGATGATAGATCTTAACGCACTGAAGCGATGTAATGATTTTTAATGACACTAACGCCTCCCAGTGGCTAAAATCGGCGGTTTTATTTGAACTGAGCAAAAAATTTAATGAAAAAAATCATTTCTGACTTCAGATTCGTAGTCAGTGCATTAAAATCTATCACCTTACCAATATTTGGGGACAAAAAGTTTCAGTGAGCACGGGGTCAAATAAATTAGAATGCCACTGTACCAAGCTTTATTTTAAAAGACGCCAGATATTGCATCTATGCTGTATGTTTTGTTTGGTGTAGAGGTCAGGTCATGGGTATAAAAATCATACTATGAATGAAGTGAATTTTTATGGCATCAAAGCAGCAATTTTTTTGTGCAATTTTATACGTATGTTTTATGTAAAATAACATTTTTCAACTTATGATGTGAAACGAAAACATCTCTTTAGCAGAAACCTAAGTTTCAACGTGGGACGAGCACCTTTTTATAAAACGAAGTTTGAGACTTTGGGAATTGTTTGTGTAACGTTACACAACAACTTGTTTTGATAATTTGTCCACAATCAAAATTTTTAAGGTGCACATTTACCTTGCCCTATGGTGAATGCAAATACGCTTAGCTTGCATTAAACTATAGCATTTTCATTCGGTGTTTCCTCAGGTTCTTTCACCCACGCTGTTATTTAACAATATTAGTTGCAACTGCATGTTTCTTTCACATTTTGGTGAGTATGACGCAGTATGCAAAGTGCAATGATTTCGCCATAAAATAATAAAAGAATTTTTTAGGACAATATTTTTTCTTTTTATTAGTTAGGATAGGATAGGCTAATGCTTTACAAACTTACTACTACTGATAATAATAATAACTGATGGAGAAAAATGTACATAGGATAAATGTGTCTATACTTCATTAGGTTAGGACGAGTAAGAGTGATGAAGAAGTAAAATGGTAATTATTCGATTTTGTTAATGTCTAGAAGTTTAGATACTTTATTGATAGCTCTTAATACGATGGAGTATCAATACAGTGCAGTGAACTCTAGTGTCTTGCTCGGTGCTACTTGCACCGTATTTGTACAGCATTTACAGTCAAGTAGTATCAAAAGTTCACCAAGCACTAAACCCCAGGGACAGGGTCAAAGTATCAGGTTGGATCAATAAAAAGTAGTTATTTAAAATCAGCACCTCATTCTGTATTTGTAAACAAATTTTCATGACGTTGACTATACGCATGGCTCCATTATATAAGAGAATACGGTATTTCTTTTTGATACAGTAAGGTCCCTTATTGCTAATCCGTACCCATATATTGTGAACGACATTAATATGTACACTCTCATTTATAACATGACGGCCATCATAATTTTCATGTCGTTTGTATCTTTTTTAAATCGAAATTTGGAATGCATTTAAATAAAAATATCAAATTTCTGTGACTAGTAGTCACAATAACAGCACTCAATTTTACCGTCAACCTAACACAAGTGGATGACGAAATAAATGGAAAAATGAAAAATGTTTCCAAAGAAAGAATCCTCATTATATTTTTTTCAAAGCTCGTTTGAAACTTATTCTCTGTTCCCTAAACTTAACGCTGCCCGTCAATCAATTCTTCTTTGACTCATTTTTTTGACATTTTCACTTTTGCACATAATCACTACCAAGAAGCCGCTGCAAGTAATCATCAGTAGTGAAAAATCTTTCCAGCCTTGGAACCCTGTGTCTCGGGAAACTTTTTGATTAGAATAGAGGGCAATAGAATATAATTACACGAGACGGGGCAAGGGATATGATGTCCTACGTATATGAGAGTCCTCGGAAACTTTAAATACCTTGAAGGACTTCCATGTATGTATGGAAACACCATAGACTTTAAGCAGATGGCATTTGTTGTCGATGGAATTAAATTTCTGAGGAAAAACTTGGAAACACGAAACTATTTTGTCCTCTTGTCATATTTCACACGTTTTCCAAACACTACTAATGAATAATCTATTTTTTCCACTTACTACACCTTCTCATTAAATAAATAGCAAGCATTTCATTACGAGTTGGGACCTTCACTTTCTAAGCAAGCAGAATCTTTCCCAGAGTTTAATTTTTCAGTTAAAACGGTTTATGTCATATTTTTTCAAGGGTTTGAACTGTGTGTGCAAGACTACAGTAGTCATGGAAAAGTAACAACGGGTAGCAGTATAATTGGTTTCTTACCCAGAGATGTAACAGAAGTTATAAAGGCTTGCAATTTTTTAATGAGAACGCTATAAATGAAGTGCACTTACTTTATGCAAAATGACGGAGGTTTTTCCATCAAAAAACGAATTTTTTTGGTGAAAAATTATAGAGAATTACAGCATGACAATGGGTAAAAAATAAGTACATTTAAATTTTGCGTCAGCCTGCAAAGTCTTTTCACATGTCTATTCTTTTCGTAAATTTTGTTGAGTAACTCATCAGGCTTCTTACTTGTAAGAAATTAGTAACACGCTCAATTGCTAAGAATTTGCGTAGGTACTATAAATGCTATTCCATACAAAAGTAATTTCAAATAAGAATGCGTTTCATCTGAAGTCAGAAAAAATGAAAAAAGAAGAAAGAGTTGAGCCTTTAACTTTATTTTTAGGACTTGCCAGTGGCAGGACGGGTAATTCATTTCGGCAAGCTGGGGTTTTTGGTCTACTTGCGATTTGCGAAGTCGTTTTATATTTATACTCAAAATTGGGTGTCCTTAAAGACGGAAGCCTGATTTGTGCATCTTTTGTTAATTATTAATTTTCGGGACCTAGATTAATTTACATGCAACGCAACGCCACGTAATTTTAAAACACCAAATGTGGCATCTTCCAATATTTATCCGACACGAAGAGTTGCAAGCGATCGCAATTTAATTTAATTGATATTATTCTAATGACTAATGACACTGCCTCCGATCCTGATGCTGAAGTAGGTACGACAAACTAAAGTATAAATTATACTATATCTATATACTAGATACAATATTAAACTTTTTGAAGAAACTTCTTCAAAGAAGACATTTGTGCAACACTGATGCTCTCTCCCATTATTACTTTGAAACATGAAGCGTCCACCTTTACTGTGTAATTATTAATATTGCTAAGATGCTTTGTTCTTTTGTTACATTACGAAAGTTTTATATATTTCATTGCTCATGACTCCTTCAATTTATAACTTTTTATGAAATGATTCCCCGAAAATAATGATGTCAATATATAACCATGGTTCCATGCGTGAGAAAGTTTTCTTCCAGCAGTCAGAAAAAACAATTATTTGTGATAATAAATCAATGTGACCTTGACCTTGTACAAGGTAAGCGTCAAGTTGCAACGGCCTGCAAAAGATATTCCATATCTTGGTTTTCCAATAAACTCACGAATGTTGTGCCGTGGCGAATGGAATGGTTTTTTTCAGGTGCACGTTCCACACTGTAGCGCAAACCATTTGAAATGTAGACAAAGGTTCAGCGTCTTTGACTGCCATTGTATCTATGAGTGATTTTTCACCTTCTTGGCGTAATCTCTTTCAACTTCTACAGCCTACATGATTACAATGAAGATCGCCGTAATGACAAGTGAATGCAATTTGCCAAACTTTTTAGTGAAAAGAAAGTGACCCAACCAAACCGATTCAATGCTATTGGACCATGTAGAAGACTTTTTATGACGTATGTAGTAGTTACATTTAGGTAAATTCAGTAATATTGATTGGTTTTACACATTAATGCTACCTTTGACAAACTTCATCTGCAATTT